>PVJS01020349.1:0-32690 GCA_004027185.1 Glis glis
TCCCCTTAGTGAGGCCCTCTGCAACTTCGTGAGACCCGGTTTCAAAATAAAGTATAAAAAAATAGGGCCGGGGGCGTAGCGCGGAGGTAGAACGCCCCTGCGTTCAACCCCTGGTACCGCAAAAAAAAAAAAAAAAGAAATCAGAATTGGATTAGTTGCATTCTGAAGATCCTTTCTTCTGTAAGATCCTTTCTTTAGACTAAAACACTCTAGAGTCTGTGAAGAAAAGAGGTATGACACCAGTGTTTATAGAATGCCCTGCGAGGCAGAAAAATAAATGATGAACTATTCACTTACCATTCCCTCCAGAAAGAAGAAAAAAGAATAACAAAAATACCAAATTAGGCAGAAGATGAGGAGAGGACCTAGTTCTCTTCTGGAGAGTTTCAAACAGTTAAGAGAGTCTGGCCTGTGGGGTGTTCAACCCAGACAGGCTCGTGGTGGCAAAGAAGGGGATGTTCTCCTTGGAGACGGTAACTTGTTCCACCCACAGGGTTCCAGAGTAAGAGCTGGTCTCTCTTGTGGGGAAAAAATGATTCTATTTTTAAGAAGCTCAGATACATAAAGATGTTTAAAAAAAACATACATTTAAACATATTTGCAGGCCGGGTGTGGTGGCGCATGCTTGTAATTCCAGTACTTGGGAGGCTGAGACAGGAGGCTCGGGGGTTCATGGCCAGCCTCAGCTACTTAGTGAGGTCCTCTGCAACTTAATGAGACCCTGTTTCAAAATAAAGAATAAAAAATAGGGCTGGGGGTGTAGCTCGGAGGTAGAATGCCCCTGGGTTCAACCACCAGTACCGCAAAAAACAACAACGACATATATTTGCATTTATTTAAGGGATGAAGTATTCAATGTAACTGTTTTAGCTCAAATTTTATGAGTTTTTATTGGTTTCTGATTTTTCCGCGTGTGGGAGGAGAGGAACCCAGGTGTGTTCTACCTCTGCCCTACCTGCCCAGCACTTATAATTTTTTTGAAACAGGGTCTTGATAAGTTACTGTGCATTGGACTCGAATCTGTGATCCTCCTGCCTCAGTCTCCCAAGTATTGGGATTGCAGGCACGTGCCACAGCGCCCAGCTTGCTTTTTAATTAAAAAAATTGTGTGTGTGTGTGTGTGTGTGTGTGTGTAGTAGACAGTAACATGGCACAGCTCTACCACTGACATTTGTCTAACTCAGGAAGAAAAATACACATCTCTGGCATCACTTTCCCTACAAGAAAGATTACCCTAGCACCTTCACTCCTCCACTGTTAATAATCGCCTAGCACATCCCCACTCTGGCTTGAGGTGAATCACAAATGCAATGAATTACATTGAATAAATAGGGGAGCAGAACACCAACAATCCTTCCTTCTCCGGGCATAAAAAATACAATTCTTCAATTTTTTATACTTTTATCAGTGCATTATAGTCTCACATTATAATGTAGTTCATAGTGATAGTGACATACATGCTCACAGCACTTGGTGGGCTTTCCCCGGCTCCTTCCCCATTTTCCCCCTTCCCCATACAGGGTATTGAGATTGACATTGATATTCTCACATCTGTACATAATGTCGATGGAAATGATTCCTTCATTGATCCTCCCTCCCCCACCCCTGCCCCTAGACCACCTCCCTGACTCCACTGAAGTTTCTCCTCCATTTTCTGAAGTCCCTCTGGTATCCTGATAATTGTACACCATGACCAAGTTGCTTTCATCCCAGGGATGCAAGACTGTTTCAACATATGCAAATAAACACATGTAATTCACCACATAAATAGAACTAAGGACAAAAATCACATAATCATCTCAGTAGATGCTGAAAAAGCATTTGACAAAATACAACACCCATTCATGTTAAAAAAAAACACTGCAGAAAATCAGAATACAAGGAACTTACCTCAACATCATTAAGGCAATAAACAATAAACCCAAAACCAACATCATATTGAATGGGGAAAAACTGTAGGAATTCCCATTAAAATCAGGAACAAGACAAGGATGCCCACTATTACCACTCCTTTTCAATACAGTCCATGAGACTCTTGCTAGAGCAATAAGGCAAGAGAAGGATATCAAAGGAATTCAAATAGGAAAAGAAGAACTGAAAGTATCTCTATTTGTAGATGACATAATCCTATATTTAGAAGACCCAAAAACCTCACCCCAAAGACTTCTAGAGCTGATTAACAAATTCAGCAAGGTAGCAGGATACAAAATCAATCTAAAAAAATCAGTAGCTTTTCTATATGCCAACCGTGAATCCATTAAGAAATCCAGAAAACAATTCCATTCACAATAACGTCAAAAACAGTAAGATACCTAGGAATAAATCTAACCAAGGAGGTAAAAGACCTCTACAATGAAAAATTATAAAACACTAAAGAAAGAAATTGAAGAAGATCTTAGAAGATGGAAAGATCTCCCTTGATCTTAGATAGGCAGAATAAATATTATCAAAATGACCATTCTATCAAAAGTGATCTACAGAGTCAATGCAATCCCTATCAAAATACAAATGTCACTCTTCACAGACCTACAAAAACCGGTCATAAATTTCATATGGAGAAACAAAAGACCCAGAATAGCCAAAGCAATTCTCAGCAATAACAACTATGCAGGAGGCGTCACAATTTCTGACTTCGAATTATACTACAGAGCCATAATAATAAAAATAGCATGATATTGGCACAAAAGCTGACACATACATCAATGGAACAGAATATAAGATAGAAAAAAATCCACACACTTATAGCCAATTGATTATTGACAAAGTTGCCAAACACATATGTTGGAGAAAAGACAGCCTTTTCAACAAATGGTGTTGGGAAAACTGGTTATCTATTTGTAGAAAATGAGATTAAATCCTTACCTCTCACTCTGCATAGCAGTCAACTCAAAATGGATCAGAGACCTAGAAATTAGACCAGAAACTTTGAAGTTACTAGAGGAGGGCATAGGTCTAACGCTCCAACATACAGACACAGGTAGAAACTTCCTCAATGAGACCCCCAAAGCTCAGGAAATTAAAACAAGAATTAATAAATGGGATGGCATTAAACTAAAAATCTTCTTTTTATCAAAGGAAACCATCAAGAGTCTAAAGAGAGAGCCTACAGAATGGGAGATCTCCCATTTGCCAGCTATCCCTCTGATAGAGGACTAATATCAATTCTTCAATTTCTACATACTGTCAGTGCCATTTTTTTTCAAAGAAGAATAAAAACGCAAAGTAACTTCACATTTGTAGCAAGAAAATCTGAAGAATTTTTTTTTGGGGGGGAGGAATAAGGTTGCAGGGATAATTTGGGAGATTCACTATGTAGCATAAAGAAGAGACCTTGTGAAATTTTTTTTAATTAGGGAAGTACCTCACAAGCAAACATGTGGTGGTATACATGTTTGTATACAAGTACTGCAATCTCAGTACTTAGAGGCTGAGACAGGAGGATCACAGGTTTGAGGCCAGTGCATGGTAACTTAGCGAGACCTTGTTTCAAAATAAAAATGAAAATAGGGATGGGGGTGTAGCTCAAGAACAAGAAGACTTTACGACAGAATTCTATATTTTTCTTGCCAAGGACGGCTCCCCTTCCAGTCACAGTCTTCTTCATTTTAAACTGGGACAACTATACAAGGACTTGAGGGGCCAGCGAGGCCATTCCTCTCCTTTACCCAGAGAGAAAACTAGCCATCCAAAGATTCTAGTTTTGTGAGGAGATTAACATATATTTTCTTCTTTTCGTGCCTCATTAACAATATTTTGATATGAGAGAATGGGGGATGTAGTCTTCCTACAAATTCCCTGAAGCTGTTATGAGCCAAGAAAATAATCTATATAAAGTCCAGTGGCAAAGAAAGCATGAATCGTGAAGCACAGGAATGGCAGCTGAAGCCATGCTACATCAGTTCCCAAAATTAATCCCAAATTTCACCAAGTCATGCTGATTGCATCCAGAGAAATGTGCCCGGAGTCACGTAGACTAGAATAAAAGATGGCGATAAAGTGCCAAAGTTGTGTTTCATTTGCTAAACAGGTATACTTTGCATTGGCAAGCAGTTAAGAATATGAAGACCACCCTCCAGCTAAAACTGTTTGGCCTAAAATCATGAAGGAACACTGGCATGCAGTAAGAATCTTTTATTATAGGTGTCAGCAAACTTTTTCTGTGAAGGGCTAGCTAATAAATCCTTTGGGCTTTGTAGGCTTTTTTCCTACAACCATTCAACTCTGCCCTTGTCATGAGGAAGTGGCCCCAGATAACACTCTGACAAAGGGGAGTGGCTATGTTTCAATAAAGTTTTATTCGTAAAAACAGTCTGTGGTCCAGAGTTGATGTCACAGTTTTCCATCTGTTGCTTTAATGCATCAGGCAACTAAGAACTGTTTATTAGTTGGGATGATAAATACGGCGGTATGCAGTTTGTGATTCTCTTCCTAATTTCTCAGTAGATACATGTTTGCATTTAATACCTCCCCGTCATTAATTTAGAATGAACCTCCAGTGACTCTGAGCAGGCAATTAGTTAAGACAAGGTAAACTTGTAAAGTGCCTGTCAGTTAGCTATCTGATCTGCATCAATCCACACATGTTAAGTCAACGAGAGAGCAGAAATATAATTTTCCAGAACACATAACCTTACCGCTCTGCACGCATCTAATGAGAAAAAGTTAATTATTTTATTATCTTAACATAAACCTTCCCAAATTAAATATTTCCAGGGTTATAAACTGTTTGCCTCCAAGCTTCATTAAAAGGATAAAATTAGCCATTTCACTTTTGCAAATAACAGTCTCTTTGTCTCCTCCAGGTTCAAAGAAGGACTTAATATTTTTCAGAGCCTTATTCTTCTCAACATAAAAAAAAAAGGCTCTACCCATGTCACTCTCCTCATTGAGAAGAAGGTTCAACATAGCACAACCTGTCGCTAGAGGGTCCATAAATTGTGAAAGATACTGGAATAGTCTTTATGGTTAACCCTTCAAAGCTCAGTAATGTTAACTAATATATATTTATGCTAATTATGCATTTGCATGGTGTGTGTGTGTGTGTGTGTGTGTGTGTGTGTGTTCCCCTCATAAAAGGGTATTGCTGCGGCTATTTTTATGATTAACCCTTTCTGAGTTCTCATTGCTTCCAAGCTAAATAATCCAAGTTTCTATTCTTCTTTCCAAAGTGTGTTTTAGGATCTGCCAAAATCTGCCCTGACAGTGACATTTGGGTAAGACTTTTCTCTAGCTTTTTTTTTTTTTTTTTGCGGTACCGGGGATTGAACCCAGGGGTGTTCTACTTCCGCGGTACACCCCCGGCCCTATTTTTTATACTTTATTTTGAAACCGGGTCTCACGAAGTTGCGGAGGGCCTCACTAAGTATAGAGAGAGAGAGAGAGAGAGAGAGACAGGGAGAGATAGAGACAGACAAGGAGAGAGAGAGCGAGAGAGCTGAGGCTGTCCGTGAACCCGGATCCTCCGGTCTCCGCCTCCCAAAGTACTGGGATTACAAGCGTGCGCCACCATGCCCGGCTCTCTAGCTTTTTCAATCCCCTGGGGTTAACTTTGAGGCCCCATAGGTAGAAGCTGAACAACACAATCAAGTTTGGCTCCCACATGTTCTGATCTATTGCAAACCTTTGAAGCCCAGTATTTTTCTATTTTCTTTTCTCTGCATTCTATGGGCAAGACAAACCATACTTCTTTGAAACCCCCAAGAACAATTTAGTCACAAGTGACCATTCCATGACTATCAAAGGGCATTCCTTTCTACAGGGGGAAATAATGGGAAAATTTTTTACTTTTCCTTACCTATTTCTGATAAGATACAATCATATCCCAAGCACTAAAATATTCTCATCAGTTCTCTATTCCTTCATTTTCTCTCTCATGCTTTTTTTTTTTTTTTTTTTGCGGTACCGGCGATTGAACACAGGGGCGTTCTACCTCCGCGTTACACCCCCCACCCTATTTTTTATACTTTATTTTTGAAACCGGGTCTCACGAAGTTGCGGAGGGCCTCACTAAGGAGAGAGAGACAGAGAGACAGAGAGACAGGGAGACAGGGAGAGAGAGAGACAGGGAGAGAGAGCGCTGAGGCTGGCTGCGAACCCGGATCCTCCAGTCTCCGCCTCCCAAAGTACTGGGATTACAAGCATGCACCACCACGCCCAGCTCTCTCTCATGCTTTTTAGAGAATATTCCTCTTATCCTTTACAATATTCAGTGTCAAGCCATGACAAAATAGTAACGACACTCCCTCTTCTTGTGTGAAGCCTTCAGTTACCTAAAATAAATGAGTTCTCCTAAAATACGGGTATCAAAGGACAGAATGGTGATTGCTGTGTGCTGCAGAGGCCCTGTCATAACAATTAGGCTACTGCTCAAAATGGAATGTGTTCTCACCCTCTTGATTATTTTCCTCAAGGAAGGAACAGTGGCAGAATGGGACTCCAGTTCTAACTCCCTTACCTTATTCTAAAGGGAGCCTCAGAGCAGTGCCATAGGTCCCCAAAGCCTCCCATATAAATTTACAATGGGGTTCTCCATGCCTTCTCCAAATCCTCACATGTAGTTTGTGTCCTCCTATGGGAGTCTCGATTGTTGTAGGTAGAGTCAATGAAGTACAGTAGGAAGAAAGGAGTCATTTAGATGATTCATGTGGCAGCTCTCATGGCACAAGTGACCAGTCATATGTTTCCTTAGGAGATGGTTTCAAGTTCACATTGAATGAGTGGCCCTCCGGAGTGATTTTTGTCGATTAAATCGAAAAGGAAGGATATGTGAGCCCTCTCATCACCATAACTTGGTGAGCGAGAGTAGGACGTTTAAAGAAAGATAGAAGTAAATGTCATTTTCTTTTAAGACTCTCCCAAATATACTGCATTCCCATTTCCGAGTCTTTCAATTTAGTTTTCTAAGCATTCAAACGCCCTTGTTTTTTGCTTGTTTTATTGTTAGAAAAGCCTTCAAACCCAGAAAGGGGTTGGCACCAGGAAATGTTTGAGAAAAACTGCATTTTGTTTCCAGGTTTAAGTAGACTCCAGCTCGAGGGTCCACACCCTTCTGGACTGGGAGCAAACAGAACTCTGAAAACCCAGTCTCGGTTTACCTAGAGTGACACTCCCACTGTCCTGTCCAGGTGAGCTGGCTACTGTGGCAAACTATGCCAGCATGTGAGGGGTAGCATGTCAAAACCTAAAAGAATAAAAAAGTTTTTAACAAGTTAAAAAAAAAAAAAACAAGAGGAACTTGGTCTCTGGTTTTTCTCAGATTCAAAGGCCTTATGAGAATTCATAAGACAAAGTGAGCTCCTTTCTTGGCAAAGCTCACGGTCCCAAGGCCCCGGGGGGGACTCAGCTTTTGAAGTTGCTGCCTACAGTTCTTCACAAGCTCCTTGTGCTTTTTAGCTAGAAAAAAAAAAAAGGGAGATCGTGAAAGAAAGAGGGAAAATTATTCTTTAAATGCTCAGGAAAAGGAAGAGACATTTGCTTAATCTTCATGAATATGTCCTCCTAGCTGAAAGCTGTAAATTTTTAATATTAGGCCAAACAGCCCCCAAAGATCCTGTGAGGGCCAGTCAAGTGAGAGGTGGCTGGTCATGGAACTCAACTCTTGGATATGCTCGCTGGCTGAAGTATGAGGGATACTTTTGCCCCCAGAGCATAGATAGAGAGGGGAAAATGAGATAACACTGTGTTTCCTGTGGGTAATGAGTGGTTATAAGATCCAAGGGCCAAAAGTGATCTTTAGAAATTATCCTTAATGATCAAAATAATCAGGTGAACTCTTCATCCAGGTTAATTCTACATTTAAGAGTATAAGAGTGGTCTTTGGGAATCTGAGAAAATATTAGATTATTTCACCAAACCTTGTTGAAATGAAAATGTGGTATTAGAATCATAAGCGGGGAAAATCAATCTTTACTGACTAGCCCACCATCTGGAATACACATTGGAGAAAAGGCAGGGTTTGAGCTAGGAGAAAGACAAGGTATTGAGATGATTCCAAATAATTATAAGAGATTGCTTTTATCGTATAATAGGGGGAGTTGTATGTAATACAGCCGAGGGAAAGCACACGGGTATAGGAAAAAATAACAATCAGAGGGAAGGGGACTAATGTTAACTGACACCTGCCATATGCACTATTCAACTGAGACTATAGAACCTTTAAAAGACAAAAGAGACGGACTCTTGGAGAATCACTGAATTTAACATGAGTTCTGTGAAATGTGCTCTCTGTAGGTTTGTTTAGTCACCTAGTGCTTGTTTGGGCTTTATAACAGCTTTTTGCTATTTTCTAGCTTTTGTAGAGACTGTGGCATGAGGCGTTTGATCAGCAAGTTAGATATGGTGAGTTCAAAGCCTAGTTCTATCCCTCACCATAAATCCTTAAGCATGCTCTTTAAGCCTCTTGAATCTGTTTCCTCAATTACAAGTGGGTGCTAATAGTATCTACCCCAAAAAATTTGGAGGAAAATTGAACCCAGGGGCATTCTACCTCTGAGCTACATCCCCAACCTTTTTTATTTTCTATTTTGAAACAAGGTCTTGCTAAGTTGCTGAAGGGTCTCACCAAGTTGCTGAGGCTGGCCTCAAAACCTGTGATCCTTCTGTCTCAGTCTCCCAACTACTGGGATTACAGGTATGTGCCACTACACTTGGCAGTTTGTAGAAATTAACTGAGTCAATGTATTGAAGCCTCAGTGCTATGGCCAGTACATTAAAACGAAAATCACTCAAAAAAGTGACATATTAATTTAGCCTATTTTCTCTTCTGCTCTGTCCAGTACGGGGGGGGGCAATAAATATTTCTTGACAATGCATGAAGATATTACTCTGTCCTGAAAATATTTTTTAAATGTACTTGTTAATTGTCCTGTATGCCAGACATGTGTAAAAGACATGGAAGAGTTAACCACTGTCTAAATTGACCTGCTTTGTGTGAGGAATTGCTGGGTATTTGCTCTGTAGTGAGAAAATGAGAATCAAAGACCACGTGAAGAAAGGTCTTAGAAGGCCTTGCTGCTGAATACATCTCACGCTGGCTCGCCTAGCAATGTGTTTTCTTTCAAGGAACCCAAATTCTATTAACTTGAGGTCAGCTTCTCCCATTGTGCCTCCTGCATGTCTCCCCTCCCTAGACATGTATTTCCTGGACACTGCAAGGATGAATTGAGCAAACAAAGGAGAAATAGAGTTGCCACTGCCCTCTCCGTGCCAACAGGAGCATTGAGCGCGCCTGGACAGCCCAGCGTCATTATTTTACTCACTCATAGGAAATCCTGGGTGAAGGAAGAGAAGAGGAAAAGGGAAGTCCAGGAGTGTGTGGACATGAACACACCAGGACCCCATCCCATCACTCCGATTGTGGACATGGAGATAATTTCCTTGTCTTCATTTGTTTTTTTTTGTAAAGGATTACATGCCTTTATAAAGAAGTCTATGAAAATAGCCAAACACTTACTAGACACAGAGCTAAAATTCATTGAGAAACTTCCATGGGTTACTGTTTGTTGTACATACACTGACACATTCAATCCTCATAAAAGTGCTTGAAGGGATATGACACCAGTTTTAGACGAGGAGACTAAACCTCAGATGCATGAAGCCTAGTCACCTGGTGCTGGGGGTTGAACCCAGGGCCTTATGCATGCTAGGCAAGTGCTCTATCATTGACCTATATCACCGGCCTG
Source organism: Glis glis (assembly GCA_004027185.1). NCBI lineage: Eukaryota > Metazoa > Chordata > Mammalia > Rodentia > Gliridae > Glis > Glis glis. The sequence continues at coordinate 9,681 of PVJS01020349.1, forward strand.
GTTGAGAATTTTTATTCATGTAATAATTATAGTGAAAAGGCTACTGATATACTTAATCTCAATCAACCTACATTCTTTTCACCAACAAACACTTTCATGAGTGCCTCATAAGTCCCTGTCTAATCCTATGACTCTCCAATGAATCTGCCATTGAATGGAGACACAAAAACTTGGCTCCAGATGTAAATAAGCAGTCTGTCATTCAAAAATCTGTTTACACATACATTAATTATTTTTTTTTTTGCGGTACCGGGGATTGAACCCAGCGGCATTCTACCTCTGCGCTACACCCCCGGCCCTATTTTTTATACTTTATTTTGAAACCGGGTCTCATGAAGTTGCAGAGGGCCTCACTAAGAAGAGAGAGAGAGAGAGAGAGAGTGAGAGAGAGAGAGCTGAGGCTGGCCGTGAACCCCAATCCTCCGGTCTCTGCCTCCCAAAATACTGGGATTACAAGCATGTGCCACCACTCCCGGCTACATACATTAATTTAATTCTTAAAACAAAACCCTAGAGCAAATCGGCTTCTCCTTGCCTTTCTCTAGGTGAAATCTAACAGTACACGTAGCTTGTTAATAGCATAGTCAAATTGCTGTGCTCTTCTACCTCCAAGCCCACTGTTTTGTTCCCCTTAAATCACAGCAACCTACTACTAATGACAGTGCCCTTGGAACCCATCCACTGCATGCCACCTTCTCTATCAGATATTCTGTCTCAGCAGACAAGCAAAAACATCACTGCTGGGCTGGTGGTTCAGTGTGACTAAATATCCATCAAAAGTGTGCACACACAACAATTAGACCCAAATTCATTTCTCCAGTTAATACTTGACACAGAATTAAATTAAACCTTAACAGAAAACAGGGGCAGCCTGTAACTATAATCCTCCCAATGAGCAACAATAATTATTTTTGTTATTTCATTTGCATATATAATGTTACGTCTCAAATGTCCACATACCAGTGACAACTCTCTCTGCTTGGCCAGATAGAGAATTCAGAGGTGTGAGTTCAGAGAGGGTGTCAGCAGAAGTTTCCAGAGACCCAGTTCAGGAGTAAACCATTAACATCTGGGACAGCTGGATTCATTAATGTCAGTGCTGTAATTCATAATAGAATCTAATAATTACAAATGTGTGTGTAGAAATAACAAATAACTTGTGAGTGGCTGAAGACTAATTTCATGGTATATGGAATGTGCTGACAAGTTGTGTATAGAATACTTCAAAAATTAGTATGTCTATCAATAGAATGTAATTATTTTGTGTATCGAACATGGTTTTCTCTGATTGGAAAATTATGTTTATAAAGTTCATGGGCTTAGTTTTTCATTGAATCCTTATCAGAGATGTCTTATGTGCCCAGAAGAAGGCCAAATCCTGGGGCTACAACAGAATAAAATATGCACAACTCTTTTCCTTGCAAATCTTGCTTTCAGTGGGAGAGAGACATAGCTACGTTGTAGTGACTAATTAGTTAAGACCCAAGGTGCACAATGCCCACTTCAGAGAAAAAAAAAGGAGTTTGGAAAACTAATAGGAATCTGTCTCTCATTAGAATGTGTCATTCAACTTTCGTGAACCTGTTTCCTTGCCTGTAAAAACTGGTGACAGTCACATGAAACAACAACAACAATTAGATGAACTTCACTCTTTGGGTGTTCTCAATGTACCAAACACTATGTGAAATACCTTGTGTGCATCTTCTCATTTTTGTTTTCTTACAGCAATTCAATCATGCAAAACTGATCTTATCAAAATTGGCCTCGTTCAGGGTTAGAGAGGTCAGTGGTGATCACTCAGCTGGCACACACTAATGACACCTTTTGCCTTTGATTAAGAGGATTTTAGAGATAGTCTGCTTAACTCTTATTTTTTCCAGTTAACTAGAAAATTCAGAGTAGATATTAACCTAAGTATCCCGGCATGTAATCAGCAAGCAGGATACTACATGAAAAACTGAAATCAGCAACCAGTCGTTTTCCTTCTCAAGTACAGTGACTTTTTGTGTTTTAACCAGCCATGACACACAGACACATATACATACATACATAACATGGCATAATGAAACTCTTAATAACAAAAATATTTTCTCTAGTGAGTGCAGTTCCACAGTTTCCACTCAAACATATGCTATTTCTAGGAGAAACATATGTGAACTCCAGCACAGAACTGTTGGCAACTGATTAATATTTCCTTGGCTGTGAGTTTAATGCGGAGTTGAGAGTTCTTATAAATAGAAACCAAAAGATTGTCAACTTCTCACTATTCAATTACCAAGTTTTCTTGAGTCAATAAAAAAAAATATGTGACTTTGGTCTAGGAATAATAGCTACTAAGTAAACAAAGGGATTCTCTATCGTTATGGTGTTCTGCCAGATGTTTTTCAAGAAATGATGAAATGCTGAATTGAATAGACCAAAAAAAAATGGATATAGAAAGAGAATACTATAAGCAAACCCTAGAGTCCTTTGATCAGCTATCTCATTGGCTATAGCATATTGGTAAGATCAAGATCCTGTGAAATATTTATATCCAATGTCCCTATGAACTCTTAACAGAAACAGAAAATACAGCCACCACATAACTGAACTGCTACAACAAAGATGATTTGTAAATACAAAGGATTCCAGTTTCAACCTCACCAAATAAAAAAAAGTGAGTTGGCCTTCTGGTCTTTTTTTCTGACATCTGCTTCCTAGGAGTATCCTCTTTCCCTCTTTGGGGATTTATTTGGCCATCTCTCCATTCATTACCCATGAACCAGCTATCCTTCCCAATGGCTCCTCTGTATGACCATCAGTGTGGCTTCAAGAAAGAGCATCATTTTTCTAGAGTCAAATGTGACTCAAAAATGATGTGCTTCTAATAGCACTGGATAGCAGTGGACATAATCTAAACACTCTCAATAACTGAGAATTTTCTTCTTATTTCCTAATTCCATTTTTTTCTGGGAATACTAGTACAAAGGCATTTCTTATTCCTGTTAAAGGAAATATGTATGTGCAAAGGGAGTACATGGCCCCAGGAGATGCAGACAACTGTCCAGGGACCCAGAAAGAACTAGCTTTAAAATGCAACCAAAACTTAAAAAAGAGTAGGGGAGGGAGAGAATGAAAAATGGAAGGAGGGGAAGGGATGAGGAGGAGGAAAAGACAACTATAACCCAACTATAATGCTAAATAAAATCTAAACTGAAGCTAGAGGCATCAGTGAATATTTTATTATACAATCCAATGATTTACCTTTATTGTTAAGCCAGTTTGAGTTGACTTTTTTGTTACATACAAAGGAACAGTTTTACAGACACAACTTTATACAAAAGTATATTGGAAAGGCTACTCCTTTTGTAGATGTGATAATCTTCCTTTCCTAGTTCTCAGACTCCTGGACCCTTCTTGATTTTCCTTCTCACATCCAATGGGTAAATTAAAATATCTAAAGCATAGAGTGACTCAATCTATGTCCTACTCTTGGATCACTGGAGTTAACAACCAAGACTATTGGCTTTGGAGTCAGATAGATCTGGTATCCAAACCAGTCCCTTTCAGCCCTTTTCAGTTATCAGCTTGTGATCCGTTGTGTTACCTACCTTGCCTCAGTCCCAGTTCCTCTTAGTAATTGCATTAGTTTATTATGACTACCACAATGAATTTCCACAAACTTAGTAGCTTAAACAGTACAAATGTATTATCTTCTATTTCTGTCACTCAGAAGTCTGACAGGGGTTTACTGCCCTAAAATTGTTGGGGCTACATTCCTTTCTGTAGTCTCTGAGTAAGAACCATTTTCTTTCGTAGATTCTAAAGGCATCCCGCATCCCTTAGCTCCTGGTCCCTTCTTCCATCCTCAAAATCAGCAAGAGTAGGTCAAGTCCTTCTGACATCACTTCATCCTGTCCTCATCTTTTGCTTCCCTCTCCTACTTTCAGGGACCTTTGTGTTTATATTGGAATGGCCCAAATAATCTAGGAAAATCTCCCTGTCATCAGATCAGCAAACTTAATTCCATCTATAGCCTTAATTCTTCTTTGTCATGTAAGAGAACATATTTACATGTTTCAAGGATTGGGACGTGGATATGGTTAAGGGCCATATTATTCCTATCACACTCAGATATATTTCGCTTGCTGGCTTGCTGTAAGAATTAAAGGGTATAAACCATACAAAATGTTTTGCACATAGTAAATATGTTATAAATTACAACTATTAGCCAGGCATGGTGGCATATGCTTGTAATCCCAGTACTTGGGGGGCTGAGACAGGAGGATCACAGGTTTGAGGACAGCCTCAGCAAGTAGTGAGACTCTCATCAACCTAGTGAGACCCTATTTCAAAATAAAAATAAAATAGGGCTGGGGGTGTAGTGCAGAGGTAGAATGCCCTGGGTTCAATCCCCAGTACCAAAAAAAATAAATAAATAAATTACAACTATTACTAAGCCATGCTGTGTTCGTGAGAAAAGAAGGAAGAAACAAGAGAAATGAGAGTCAGTTGTTTTATCTTCTTGATGTACCCTGTGGATCTGGACCCCAAGATCCAAGCAGAAGTGTGTGGCGTTAGCACTGCTTCTCCATTCCTTGTATGTTTCTGTATTGACCCCATTCTAAATGATCACAATCCTTGAATTTCTCTCTTTCTCTCTCCCTCCATTATGGTTAGATATAGACTGTTCCCTGAAGAGCTCATGCATTGATGTTCAAAGTTGATGTAATTAAGACACGATGTTTGTGATCTATCTCATCAGTGTGTAAATCCATTGTAGTGGATTTACTGAGTGGTAACCTAGGCAGGTGGGGTGTGGCTGGAGAAGGTGGGTCCCTGGGGGATGATCTTAGGGACTGTACTTTTGTCTTTGAATCCCCTTGCTTGTTGGCTCTCTTGCTCACAGCCTCCATTGTGTGAGAGTAGATTCTTGCTCTCTCTCCCTCTCTCTGCTTCCTGCTGCCATGACCTGAAATCCATAGACCCCAGGCTCACATGGACTGAACCTCGAAATCTCCAAAAACCTGTGAGCAAACAAATCTGTTCCTTTAAATTGTATGGCTAGTCATTTTGAATTATATCAATGAGAAGGTTGACTGAGACACCCTCCCTCTTCCCACTGCCTGTATTTCTTGCTGTGGACTGCACTTGGGCCTAATCACACTTTTGGCATGCTAATCCAGATCTTTCTTGGACCTTAACAAATAAAACTTGAATTAATCACATATACTTTGATAAATTATTAAGCCAACTGGTTCAGCATGATGATTACTAAAATCTCAAGCCATGTAAATTATTGCCTTCTAACAAAAAAACACAGCAAGGTTCTAAGCCCGTATTTCCTAAATTCAGCTATTTATTTGAATTCCACCTCCATGATATTTGCCATTGTGTTCCTATTCTAACTCTGTCATCACTAAGAATACTAAATATCATTACATTTCAATCTAATTTATTTTACGAAAAAAACTTTATATAACGACTTAAAATAAAAATGAACAAATCAACAACAACAACAAAAAACCCTACAATAACTTGCCATAAATAGAAAGCAACCAATGCAGATAAGAAAATGAAAACAAGCCGGGCGTGGTGGCGCACGCTTGTAATCCCAGTACTTTGGGAGGCGGAGACCAGAGGATCCGGGTTCGTGGCCAGCCTCAGCTCTTTCTCTCTCTCCCTGTCTCTCTCTCTCTCTCTACTTAGTGAGGCCCTCCGCAACTTCATGAGACCCGGTTTCAAAATAAATTATAAAAAAAAATAGGGCTGGGGGCGTAGCGCAGAGGTGGAACGCCCCTGCGTCCAATCCCCGGTACCCCCGTACCACACAAAAAAAAAAGATAATGAAAACAAGATCAAATTCAGGTTTACTGTTGCTGCCAAGGTCCTGAGCAGAGAGGAATCTGAGAGTGGTATACACAACCCACAAACCCAAATATCCCTCAGCATGGAATAGATAATAGACAGTGGTGTAGTCATACAATAGAATATTAGATTGGACCTTACAAATCACAAATAATGCATGCACTACAACCAAACCCTAAGCACAGATGCATCTCAAAAACATGAAGGTGGCTCAGAAAAGTTATACACAGCCGGGCGTGGTGGCGCATGCTTGTAATCCCAGTACTTTGGGAGGCGGAGACCGGAGGATCCGGGTTCGCGGCCAGCCTCAGCTCGCTCGCTCTCTCTCTCTCTCTCTCTCTCTCTCTCCACCCCCCTCTACCTAGTGAGGCCCTCCACAACTTCGTGAGACCCGGTTTCAAAATAAAGTATAAAAATAAATAGGGCTGGGGGTGTAGCACGGAGGTAGAACACCCCTGGGTTCAATCCCCAGTACCGCAAAAAAAAAAAGAAAAGAAAAGTTATACACAAAAGAACAAAAGATTACAGGATATATGACCGTACTGCACTTACATAAAGTGTAAAACCAGGAAAAAATAATCTGTGGTGAAAGGCAGAGCAGCATTCATCCTATAGGTAGCAATACCCAGGCAGGGGCACAAAGAACACTTCTGGGGCTGGCAAGGTCTTGTTTCTCAACCCAGGTCTTATTTTAACACACTAAACTGTTCACTTATAGCTGTGTGCTTTTCTGGATGCATATTATATTTCAAAGAACTGTTTGCTTTGAGAACAGCCTCTCTGGAATCACATACTCCAGTACACACTGACTCATCCTCCTAGGAGAGATGTAGAGGATTCATCACTACATTTTAAGAAACTCTGCCTCAAGCCAGAGAAGTGATCACAAGAGTATACGCCATGGGCTGAGGCAGCAGTCGTCTCTGCCTATGACCAGTTCCCCTAGGTGTGGCTGGTGACCCTCCTCCACACTTTCAGGCCCATGGGGCTTAGCTCAATCATAGCATCTGTCTCTCGGTGTTCCACATGATAATTTCCAAGTCTGCTTCTCTCAAGATGGTGGGTTCCATGAGGGCAGCAACAGCCTTTATCTATAGGACTTCAGCACCGGATAGGATACCCGAAAGCTAGGGGGTGTCCCATAAATGTTTACATAATGACTTTGTCCAAAGACATGAACTACATTGACCTTGCAGAAGAGAGAGAATAGGGAGTCCATTTCATCGAGGGGAGAAATTACACATAAATCCCAAGACTCATACTTTTACAAGCTTGGGGAGAAAGGAGGACATGAGGGCTAATGATCAGCTTGCAGCCCTCTGAAGGACAGCTGCTATTGCTTTAAGGATCCTTGAGTGCAACTGTACAGGGCATGGTACGTTTTACTATTTAAAGGGCCCAGGGTGGTGCTAGCTGTAATGTCAGCAACGAAAGCAAATGTGTGAGCAGCTTGGACATATTAAAGATAAGTTGCTTCAGGTGCATTCAGAATAAGTGCAGACGGAAAGGTGGGGCTCTCCCTTTTTTATCCTTGCTGAGGATGAGTTGGAGAAATAAGGATGTCTGAATTCCTCAGATAAGGCTCCAAATGCCATTCAGAAACCAGTTTACACGTTTTCTTTTTGTAGTATAAGAAGACTGACACTTTGTGTGTATAAATGTGCCGTATTCAGTCTAATCCAAATAGCATAAACGTCCCCCACTCCCTTAGCAAGGCCCCTGGTATCAATTAGACATTCAATAAATGAAGGACTTGACCAGTCCCAATGCTTATATGCTTGCCACTAACAAATAAAGAGGAGAAGGAAAGAAGGGAGGGAGGGAGGGGAGAAAGAGAGAAAGAAAGAGGATAAAGCAGGCAGAGTGGGCATCAGAAAGTCAATAGATTCAAAGCCGGGCGTGGTGGCACACGCTTGTAATCCCAGTACTTGGGAGGCTGAGACAGGAGGATCCAGATTCACAGCCAGCCTCAGCTACTTAGTGAGGCCCTCCACAACTTAGTGAGACCCTGTTTCAAAATAAAGAATAAAAAATAGGGCTGGGGGCATAGCTAGGAGGTAGAATGCCCTGGGTTCAATCTCCAGTACCGCAAGAAAATAAAAAAGTCAGTAGATTCAGACAAAACATTTTAGAAGTCTTACAAAAGAAAAAATAAGAAAAGAAATTAAGCCAACTAAGTGAACTCTAAATACCTCCAATAATAAGACATGCTGTTATTAAATTAAAGCTAATGAAACTAACACAGATCGAAGAGGGAGAGACAAATAATGACGAGGCTTAATCACTTTATTGTCCTGCACTATGGAAAATTTTTGCCCAAATGTTCAGATATCTGAAATGGTCTGAGCTACAGCAAGAATCGAAGGAGGGAGCAGACTGTGGAGAAAAGCACCAGACTGGAAAGTCATTACCGGTGGAGGTAGTTCATTCAACATCCTAGTCTTCAGATTCGGGGAAATATGAAATCAGGAACAAGGTTATTCATGCCACAAAAGAAGCTAGAATGCTTCTGTAACTACATTTCATCAGAGGAATCACGAAAAACTGTGGTCAAGGCTATCAGAAACGATGTCATCTATACTATCTCAAAAATCCTCTAAGTTCTTGCTCTTTATTCATTGTGGACAGCCTGCTGCTGGCTTTTGAAAAAGGAACTTTCCTTCTGTTGTAAGTGACTTTACAAAGTAGTTGGGGATGTAAGATCAATGTAACCCAAGTGATTAAATAAACGTGTTAGATGATATATGGTTAGGTTCCAACGATAGATGCTATTACCACGGGCCCCAAATTCCTTCTTTAGCGTGCTTCTGCCTGAGGGTAGATTATACATCCTCACTCTGCTGAACTCAAGATGTTTCATTTTTGGCTAATCAGAAGAAAGCAGAAGTGACAAATGTCTTTTCTGGGCAGAAGCATTAGATCTAGGCCGTGGCTGCCATGTTTCTTTCCACGCTGACACAGCAATCAGAACATTCTTGATAGAGGCTGCGCCATCAACCCAGAGCCGAGAGTGAACACCACAAGAAGCGGTGCCTCAGCTGACCCAAGAAGAATATGCGGTGCCTTTGGATTTTTGTTTTGGTGTTTTTGTTTTTGTCTGAAGTGCTGTGGATTGAAACAGAGCCTCCTGCCTGTTAGGCGAGCGTTCTACCGCTGAGCTGCTACACCCCCAGCCCTGTAACCTCATTTTCATCCACCAATGTTTGGGTGGGTTACTTAGTCTGCCCTGAATGATACAGCACCAAACAAGTAAGACGAACATAAGGGCCAAATATATAAATGCATCCATTTGTCTGACAAATGGGTATTAAATACATGCCATGTACGATCTCCTGCTTGGTTCTAGAAATCAAACTCTAGGTAAGACAAAGACTTTACTTTCAAGGACATATAGACTAGAGTTCCAGAAACTCACAAGAATCAACATGGGCCTGAGAATTCTGGAGGAAGGCCACATAGAGACTCACACCTTGAAAAGGACCTTATTAGATAGACATATTTAGAAAGGACATTCTTAATAGAGTAGATAGAAACACGTGAGACATAACTAAAGAGGAGTACCTGTGTATGGGAATAACAGGCAGAAAGATTAGAAACAATGAGGGGTGCATCGGGGGAAATAAAATGCTAATTAGCAAAGAATAAAGATCTGGAGGAAATGGGAAATCAGGATGTTTAGGTGCTCGTAAAGAGGTAAAAAGAATAACTGTACAGGGAAACAGCCATGGGACTGGAGCCAAGTCCACTTCTTTTGTCTTAATATGATTGTGTCAGAAATTCTCATGCCAACAATTTAAAATCATAATGTCATCTTGTTAAAATTTTGTATTGAAGCCAAAAATTTTCAGTCTCGCATTTCATACTCTTTATCGATGTGTGTTATATGAAATGCCTGAGTCGACCACGAACACACACTATCTGTGCAGTGACAGCAAAAACAAAAGGATCACATGGGAATTTAAAATGATGCCAACAGAGCCAGGTGTGGTGGCGCACGCTTGTAATCCCGGTACTTGGGAGGCTGAGACAGGAGGATCCCAGGTTCGTGGCCAGCCTCAGCTACTCAGTGAGGCCCTCTGCAACTTAGTGAGACCCTGTTTCAAAATAAAGAATACAAAATAGTCCTGGGGATGTAGCTCGGAGGTAGAATGCCCCTGGGTTCAATACCCAGTACCACACACACAAAAAAAATGATGCCAACAATTGCTGAGACCTTGACAACTATAGACTTGTTTAAACTTAATATTCTTAAAAACTAATTCCTTCTTTACTTCCTTGATTACAAAAGTTCTGTGTAAATTGATTGGACTGGGCGTGGTGGCACACACCTGTAATACTAGAACTTGAGAGGCTGAGACAGGAGGATCACAGGTTTAAGGCCAGCCTCAGCAACTTAGTGAGACCTTGTTTCAAAATTTAAAAAAGGGCTGGAGTATAGCTCAGAGGTAGAATGCACTTGGGTTCAATCTCCAGTACCAACCATCCCCACCCCCCAAAAAAGAAAAGAAAATGCTAGTGTGAGATGCCTAATGTTATTCTTAGTTTACTCATTTGCTTTTGTTTCATTTCAAATCTACAAAGGAGTCTACTCTTTTAACCAGAATTTCCCTAGACCTATTATCTAAGAGGTTTAGGTCTTACAACCACTTTTGGAGAAGAAATAGATTAGCAAGTGATACAAGGCTGTCAGGAGCAATTAATACTGTGAAGAGAACCAGATAAAGGAAGACATTTAAGACAAAGCAAAGGAAAAATCCATTTAGAGGAGCAACAATTATATCCCAACCCAAATAGTACATTTATTTGAATCTTAAATGTGTAAGCATGTGGTCTGATTCAAAACGTATGGAACTTTATGCTTGTGTAATAACAAAGAGGCAGCTTAATTTTAAGTGGATACATATGTTTCTAAATAGTGTAATCTCTTAATGAAAAAATATATTTAAATATTCTTAAACCCCAGAATTATACCAAGTACTTATTGAATGCTAAGAGCATTATTGGCCCTCTTCTTATCTTCAGAATAGCGCTTGCTGATAAGATGAATTATTGGCATTCCTGATTTAGAGTCTTAGAGAGATAAAACAAATTACAAGTTGAGCATCCCTAAACTGAAAATCCCAAGTCAGAAGTGCTCCAAAATCCAAAACTTTTTGAACACCAACATGCCAAAAGTGGGAAATTCCACAACTGACCTCATCTAAGAAGTCACGGGCAAAACACAGGTGCACAAACTATGCATAAAATTACCCTCAGGCTATGTGTATCAGGTGTATAAGAAATATAAATGAATTTTGTTTCTGGAAATGGATCCCTGGCCCAAAATATTCCATTATATATATATGCAAATATTCCAAAATCTGAAAAAATAACAAAACCGAAACTCTCCTGATCCCAAACATTTCAGATAAGGGCTCCTCAAACTCTACTAAGGTTCATGCAACTGGGAAGACATAGTTATTGAATTCCAACCTAGGTCATCGACCCTAAAGTCTACACTCTATCTAGAGTCTATACTACCACCCTGTATTCGAGATCAGCTGACCTTAAGAGTCCATCTTGTTGAAAAAGGTGATTAGTTTGTTCAGCACAAGATAAGTTCCCAAAATATAATTTAGCAGTTATGGCCTATAATGCCCAAGGTATATTCCCTGGATATTAAAGTTTTCTAAAGCATGACGACTTTGGTACAAAAAAAAGTACCATAAAGTCTCTCAGAGTCACGAAAACATGTTGGCAAAATATTTCAATGTCCAGGAACCAAGAAATCAGAAGAAAAATCGATAAAAGTAGTTAATGTTAGATAGGTCTGCAAGAAGGGGGAAAAAAAACCACAAAGGGGATGTTATGGTGTCTTATGAACATCCTATTTCCAAAATCCCTATTTAGAATCCAAGAGGAAAACATAGGAGCCATGAATCAGTTGCACATTGGGAATCTTTAAGAAGCTGTAACCTAGATTTAAATAAATCCTTATAAATGCTAGATAGTTTATACAACTTTTTTTTTCCTCAGCTCATTTTCTCTAGGAAGTTTCAGAATGTCCCTCAAAAAGACTCAAATCCCCTGAAACCCATGAAGATGTATGATTACGATGCACCAATAAAAAAAAAAAAATGGTGGATCCATTCCCAGTTTTCTGAGAAATCTCCACACTGTTCTCCATAGTTGTTGAACTAGTTTGCACTCCCACCAACAGTGCAGAAGATTTCCTGCTATACCACTCCTGGGTATCATTCCAAAGGGATTGAAACCATAAAACTATAGCAATTTATGCATACCCATGCTTATAGCAGCACAATTCACAATAGCCAAATTATGGAACCAACCTAGTTGTCCATCAACAGATGAATGGATCACAAAACTATGGGAAATACACACAAAAGAATTCTACGCAGCAATAAAGAAGAACAAAATAATATAATTTACAAGAAAATGGAAGGACCTGGAGAATATTATGTTAAGTGAGATCAGCCAATCACAGAAAGAGAAGGGCCATATGTTTCCTCTAATATACGCAAGCGAGGGAGTATTGGGAATACAAAAGGGACTCCAGACAATAGCAGAGAAGCCTCAGTGGAGTCAGGGAAGTGGTCCAAGGGAAGGGGAAGGGGAAGAATGAAGTTCATTAATGGCATTACTACCATCGACCATGTGTACATATGAGAATATACCAACAGCAATCTCAGTACTCTGTATTGGGGCAGGGGGGCACCAAGTGCTGTGTGCATGTATGTTACTGTCAAATTGATTTTCACTGTGATGTGAGACTATAATGCACCAATAAAAGCACATTAAAAAGCAGACTCAAATCCAATTCATAGAGGAAAGGTTATTTGGAAATGCTTCACTGACACCTGCATTATAATGGCAAGTATTGTGCCTTGTTGATCTCCTAGTGTACAAAAGGCAAGCTAGGCACAGTGGTGCATGCCTATAATCCTTGGGAGGCTGAGACAAGAGGATCACAGGTTTAGAGTGAATACATGTTAACATGGTGAGATACTGTTATAAAATCTTAAAAAATAAAATAGGGCCGGGGTATAGATTGGAGGTAGAATGTCCCTGGGCTCAATCCCCAGTACCACAAAGCAAAACAAAAAAACAAACAAACAAAATGTTCTGTGATAAACTTTCTGTAAAAACTTTTTTTTTTTTTGCGGTACCGGGGATTGAACCCAGGGTTGGTCTACCTCCGCGCTACGCCCCCGGCCCTATTTTTTATACTTTATTTTGAAACCGGGTCTCACGAAGTTGTGGAGGGCCTCACCAAGGAGAGAGAGAGAGAGAGAGAGAGAGAGAGAGAGAGAGAGAGAGACAGGGAGAGAGAGAGCGAGAGAGCTGAGGCTGGCCGCAAACCCGGATCCTCCGGTCTCCACCTCCCAAAGTACTGGGATTACAAGCGTGCGCCACCACACCCGGCTGTAAAAACCTTTTTAAAGGCCATAGTCCAAGACAGCAAACCCATCAGAATTTTACTGTGAAGCAGAAAATGTAGAGCATAAATTATGGCTGGACTATTTTTCTAGATCACGATATAAAAATGCTCAAGGAATGATTTCACTGAATCCCACAAGTGTTAATGAGAATTTAGACTGCTAAGAAACTTTGTTTTAATTTTATTCATTCTGTAAAAAAAAAAAAAAGCAAAAGTGTACTTTCATGGATTTAGATTTTAAAAAGGACATAGAGAGTTTCTATTTTAAAATTAAAGAAAAATGATACTGGGACCACTGTTGATGCTTGCTCAGGAACAAGCTAGGTTCTTTGAAAACTTGCAATGGACAGTCCGTGAAGGGACATAACAGTTACTGAAAACACACATTTTCCTTCAATTACAAGAGACTACCATAGTTGTTTTCAGGCTTCATCAAGAAAAAATTTGTAATCAGAAAGAAACTGTTTTCTGTGACAAATGTGAGAGCAATGAATAACACAATGGTAGAAAAGTGGATCTATAAGTACATGAGTGGACAGAATCAATAAATGTTTACACGTGGCACCAAACAAGATTGGCAGTTCTTCAGATCTTGGTTTACCAGGATGTCTACAAGTCACAATCACTTGGGAAATGTATTTTAAATTTTTTTTTTGTACTGGGGATTAAATCCAGGGCATTCTACCTCCGAACTACATCCCCAGACCTATTTTATTTTTCATTTTGAGACGGCATCTCCATAAGTTGCTGAGGTTCTTGCTAAGTTGCTGAAGCAGGCCTTGAACCTGTGATCCTCCTGATTCAGCCTCCCAAGTACTGGGGTTACAGGCATGCACCACCATGCCCGGCTTCAACTAACATTTCAAACAAATAATTTCTGACATTTTTGTGTACTTTAATATCATTTACGGAATCAGAATAATCCCAGAGTTATTTCTGTAGTAACATTTCCATTGTTCAAAAAAATAAACTTTTAGCCGGGCGTGGTGGCGCACGCTTGTAATCCCAGTACTTTGGGAGGCGGAGACCGGACGATGCGGGTTCGCGGCCAGCCTCAGCTCTCTCGCTCTCTCGCTCTCTCGCTCTCTCTCTCCCTGTCTGTCTGTCTGTCTCTCTCTCTCTCTCTCTGTCTGTCTCCTTAGTGAGGATTGCAGGTTGGAGGCCAGCCTCAGGGACTAAGTGAGACCCTATATCAAAATAAAAAATAAAATAGGATTTGGGGTATAGCTCAGAGGTAGAATGTCCCTGGGTTCAATCCTCAGTCCCCCCAAAAAAGAATTAAAAACAAAATAAATAAATATCAGTTCTGCCATTGGCTTCTATATCTCATTCCCCTCCTCTGTAAAATGGGATTACAACTATATAATCAACCATGGGACATTGTAGAGCTTACACACACACACACACACACACACACACACACACACACACAAAATACCTGTAAAAGATTTAACATAGTGTATGGCACAGAGTAAGTATTCATTAAATAGTCGCTCCGCTAGCCCTGCTACTATTGGGAAAGGTTTCAGGACTACGATGGGGAGTCAGTGCACTGACTTGCTGCATGTATGTCTTCCTCTATGTACATGTTTAGTGGGAAAGGGCAAGAAAAAGCCTTTTGTAGAGAAACATCAGCTGTTCTCTGATCTCTGGTAAGATATGGCCCGTGTCTGATTTACACAAAACCCTTTCTTAGTCTGCCATGCAGTAATAACCAAGGACATTTCTGGCCATCTTTAAGGAAGAAACACTGTATGCATTTTCCTGCCACACCGACACCTACATTTGAGGAATAGATAGATCAGTTGGTGGATCTAAAAACAGATTAAGCTTTCTTGAGGGTCTACAGCAAAGCTGCTGAGAAAAAGAAAAAAAAACATGTAAGTTGGAGATATTCACTGAAATCAATAATCCCAGATCACATTAATGCAATGTTACAGGTGATAATATAAAGCCTGCTGGCCAAGGTGCTCAAAGTTATTATGCCCAGAGCGGTCATAATTTGGTCCCAGGCATTAGGCTTCTATTTTATTTTATGGTGCTCTGTACATGAGGTATGGAAACTACTGCTTCGATTTCTAGTTACCTACTAACTTCCAATTCCCTGAGTCCTGAATATATAAATCACATCAAACTCCCATTCTCCCCCCCCCGAAAAAAAAGGGCAAATATGCAACAAAACAATGTCTACTGTGTATTGCTTCTGAGGCAGTGATTTCTACTCCTCATGACTCGGAGCCATGTTTCTTGAAGTAGCAGTGATGAAAGAGAGTTGGTTTCTTTCTGTTGTTGTTCTAGTTCACTGTGCACTGAGCCTTTAAAAATATACCATAAACATGAATTACTAGTAAAAACGAAATGAAAAAGAAAAGACATACAAAATAAATACAAGTCCAGGGTTTTTTAAATTCTGGAAACAAACAAAAAATAGACTGTCAGATTGCCCTAAAATATTTTTTGCATTCTATATTTTTGTTGCAAGCCAATACCAAGAGTTGGCAGCCCTGCATGTGTCCTTATTCTGCATTTTGCACAGAGAGTAGGAAGATCTGGGACTTCCTGGACTGGGATGATAACTTGAGATGTCCAAAATAAACTCACAACACCCGCCCCAAAATAGTCAAGAGGCCACCTGTGAAGCAGTTTGTGGAATCCGAGAGGGAGTTCCGAGGAAGGACAAAGGGAACCTTTCTGTTTTACCTTCATATATGACATGCTTTAGATTTTCTGCAATGACCATGGAGTTACCTGCATCGACATCTTCAAAAATACACATTAAAGACCAATTAAAATGGTGACATGCACAGGACAAGGCTTTAAGAGCAGGCACATGGGATGCTCCAAGTTATAAAAGAGCATGTTCTGAATTCACGTCTATTCTCATTCCCGCCGAGCGCACCAGGAGCAGGCTGGTTGACAGGGTGTGAGAGTTCAACAGTAAGCAAGGCACAGACCCTTCCTTCCTTCCTTCCTTAGACTCATAGTCTGTTCCAGAGGGAGCTACCTGAACATTTATTCCATGTTTGCAAATTTTACACTAGAAGTTCCTGCAGTGTAAAGTGACAGTGGAGAGGACAGGGTGGTCAGTTCTCTACGGGAAAAGCACAGCCTGTCATCTTTTCCTGAATGTGGCTCCTTTCTTAGGGGAATTGGTAGGTGTCCAGAGTAAGGAAGCTTGTGCATGCCAGATGATACTAATTTTCACAAGTATGTGTCTATAAAGTTTATAATCTTTCAAATCAATGTATTCAGCCCCACAAAATTCCCATCCCAAGGGTTAATTCCTGTTAATGTCTAGTATTCACATAACAGAAAGCATACAAGAATAAGGGACTTGTAGGATGGCTTCCATGGAAACCCTCGGGGAGCACCATTCACTATCTAGGCTTCTGCTGCGACTTTGGACAGGAGGGAACAGAACAGATGCCAATAAGAACTGGAATCTAAATCCTTTGGTCCTGGGGAAAAGAACAACCAGGCCAAGTAGCACTTCGCAAACTCCCCATTGCAGTAGCTTCTGTGATATTCCAATAAAAGTGGCATTTTTCCCCCCATGGAATGAGAATTTTTGCCTGACCATAGTCAGCATATGGCAGGGGCAAGAGCAAGGAAGTGTACAAAGCTATGGTTCAGTGAGATGGATTCAGGGGCCCCAATTCTGCCAGGGAAGACAATCTTCTGTGCTCGTTCGCCTGGTATCCAGGGAAGGTTCTAGAGGGTAGTCAAAGAAAATGAGCCCTTGTGTTTGCAATTCCAAGCAGAAAGTGTCTGAGCAATGTTTTTTTCCACTGGGATAGACCATTGTTCTAAAAACTTAGTTTAATTCACCCATGCAATCGCATTGTCATTCAAAGAAATGTCTGAACTACTTTTCCCCCCATGAGTTTCTCATCTCCCTGAATAAGCATGATAACGGGTCATATCTGCGGCTACCAATATTGCTCCTCTGATTGGAAGTGGGGAGAATCAAGAATTCACTTCACGGCGCCTACGGATACGACACAGATGCTTCGCAATTACCTTCTCAAGTATGTGCTACTAGTTCTTGCTCCAATTTTTATGCATACAACAGCACCCCTGTGGGAAATGGAATTTGGAGGCTCTTAATTATTCATAAGAAAATTCACAAAAAAACACTTCTATATTGCAGCCTGGCAAAATTACACGTGAAGAGTCCAGCGATTTGCTTCCACCACTATCACTATTTATACGCCATTTCCAGGAAGATCTTCCCAAAGCTCCTCTTTAATTGCACCAATGTCTACTTTAGAAATCAATAGTTTCTTGGTACCTATAGATCAAGTAGCACTATCAAGTATTGGGACATAGTACAGTATAAGGGTTCGGAGAGAGAGCCTGACTGCTGTTTTTAAATCTGTCTCTGCCCTTCATTGCTAGTGTACACCAGAACAGATTATTTTATTATTGCTTTCAGTTTCTTTATCTGTACAGGTGGGGAAATTATAATATATTTACATTATGCATATATAAGTAAAGTATATATATTATCTATTCATGTATGTATATCTTACGTATTATATATAAATGGATATATAAGCAAGCCATATTATATATAATACAATAAATGCATTAACAAATGACTATATTTAGAAATATAAATACACAGTGTATAATATATCTTGCTTAATATATATCTGATATGTTTATATGTATATTTACATATGTATCTGTATGTGTAATCTATGTATGTGTACTGCTTAGAACATTACAGTGCTGGGGACATTATAAACACTCACGGAATACTAGTTGCTTTAATTTTATAACCTTTAGCAGGACGTGGTGGCACACGCTTGTAATCCCAGTACTTTGGGAGGCGGAGACCGGAGGATCCGGGTTCGCGGCCAGCCTCCTCTCTCTCTCTCTCTCTCTCTCTCCCTGTCTTTTCTCTCTCTCTCTCTACCTAGTGAGGCCTTCCACAACTTCGTGAGACCCGGTTTCAAAATAAAGTATAAAAAATAGGGTCGGGGGTGTAGCGCGGAGGTAGAACGCCCCTGGGTTCAATCCCTGGTACCACAAAAATAAATAAATAAATAAATAAATAAATAAATAAATAAATAAATGGATGAATGAATAAATAAATAATAAATAAATTTATAACCTTTATATCCAACCTACAGTGTAGCCTGACCCTCCCTTCTTGGTTTTATCTCTCATCCCTTCCTTACATTTCTGTAGCCTGAATTCTAGTCCAATTATCTAATTACTAATCACCCGGTTCTCTTCACTTTCCACTTGCACATCTTTGTTCTTACTGCTTGGGTTACTGAAATCCACAGTTCCTAATCCAAAAACCGCTGAAAACTCATTCACCCTCTTAGGCTAGTTTCAGCATTATTTCTTTTCCAGGAAGGTTTTCCTGTCCCTCATTCAAGTCAGAATCTTTCTCCCAATTTAGAGCATCTCCTGAAGGATGGAAGATGTGCTGACTGTGATTCACCGGTAGTAGCTTCATAGCCACCCTGGAGAGAAGGAATCAGAGGTCGGATCAAACTAAGAGATCAAGAGCAGGGCACCGACTGGTGATGTTTGCTACGGGTGCTAGAAAGGAAGACGACATCCATTTCACCATCTCTGTCCTTTCCCCTCTATTTGTAACAATGACAAGACATTTGACTCATTCAACTGCTGTTTTATATTCATCTCTGACTTGTCTCATATCCCTGTATATTCCAGAAAGGAGGATTCATTTTATTCAAATCTTTATTCTTTTGCTGTGTGTAACATGGTGTCTCACATACCATATGTGCTCATATTTTGTGGATATTAGTTGGAGTTACTCAATGTCATAGACTCTTTTTTTTTTTGTGGTACCGGGGATCGAACCCAGGGGTGTTCTACCTCCGCGCTACACCCCTGGCCCTATTTTTTATACTTTATTTTGAAACCAGGTCTCACGAAGTTTCGGAGGGCCTCACTAAGGAGAGAGACAGACAGACAGACAGACAGAGAGAGAAAGAGAGAGAGAGAGAGAGAGAGAGCTGAGGCTGGCCACGAACCCGGATACTCCGGTCTCCGCCTCCCAAAGTACTGGGATTACAAGCGTGCGCCACCACGCCCAGCTACGTCAGACTCTTTATCCAAATCAATTCACCGTTTATTTTACCTTGGGCCTGATTCACGGCTGTGCCAGGAAGCTTTTACTCAGGAGACCATGGTGAGGACCGCATTACCCCATCTGCAATACAGCTTTGCTTAGACCTGGGTCATCAGACACTCAATGTCCCATTGATTCTGACAGCATCCTAAACCTTATTTACCCATCTTGCCTTTCTGTTCTAGAACTGGTTCATTTGTATATTACCTATATTTTCTTATTACATATAACAATTTTTTATTTATATTATTTAGCTTATTTATTTAATTTAGATACACATATGCAAATTTTTTTTAGTACTGGGGATTAAATCCAGTATCGTGTACATGCTGGGAAAGTCTTCTACCACTGAGCTACATTCCCAGCCATTATAGCCCTTATTTTCCTTCTTTTCTTTTAAAGATCTTTTTTTTTTTTTTTTTGTGGTACTGGGGATTGAACCCAGGGGCATTCTACCTCTGAGCTATACCCCTGGCCCTATTTTTTATTCTTTATTTTGAAACCGGGTCTCATGAAGTTGCGGAGGGCCTCACTAAGTAGCTGAGGCTGACCGTGAACCCGGATCCTCTGGTCTCAGCCTCCCAAGTACTAGGATTACAAGCGTGCACCACCACGCCTGCCTTCTTTTAAAGATCTTAATTGGCTATACTTGCAATTCTAGAATTAGGCAACACTTCCTTCCACACAATAGAATAAGTGTTCCAATGGGCCTGTCCCTTATTTTCTGTATTTTTAATTCTCTAGCATGTGGAGCCTTTGTGTGGAAAGAGTACCCATCCCAGGACCAGCCCATCTTTAGAGACCACAAATGACTCACCCAGAGTGCATTTTTTTTTTCTCACAAGCAAAGTAGCCAATCAAGAACCTATGCACCACACCACCTTCTTTATCGGGCTCTTAAACTACAGGAGATAATATTCCTCTGGCCTAACTGTCCCAGGGCCCGGTAGGAGACTACTAGAGACAGCCCCTGTAAGCCAGTGTCCACTGAAATTATTCAGCCAATTCTAAGCCTGTTTACCCTGACTTGCCATTCTCTTGGCTCCTGCCCATGACTTTCCCTCACTCATTTTGCTTCCTGACCAACCCCAATGTTTTGAAAGTTGTTCTGTGTGGAGTGGTGTGCCCTACCTGCTAGGGAACTGTAGCAGACTCTTTTCCTGTTGGCCTCACCATACCTGAATAATAATAAAGCCCACATTTATAAACAACCTCCCATTCCTTATCCATCAATTCTCCTGTCTTCATCCAGTCTCTTATTCTGCTTTTATGAGAGAATCATTATATGCCTTGAAGGACTGATTTGTAAAATCTTTCCCCCTGTTAGTTTGGAGATAACCATATGCATTTTCTTCTCTAAATCACCTTAAAAGACTCTCTCAGCAGGAACCTTGCTCCGGTTTATTACCTCTTAGGATAATGCCATTAGAGATAATCACATTTTGCAGATACCATCTCCAAAGAACAATTGCCTTGAGAGTCCCTATTGAAGTATTTTTCATTTATAACAAGATCTTATGATAGTTAAAAATAAATACAGCATAGAAAACTAATTCTCTGAATATGCTGTGAACTGTCATGCAGATCAACACACAACTCCATGTTTTAGAAAACCTTCCAGCAGACATAAAATTTCGTGATTTTCCTCTTTTTTCCTCCTTGCTTTTCTATTTTTTAGGGTGAGAAGAAAAAAATCTAAATGTGTGTTATTCTACTAATTTGTGTATTTGTGCATGTTAAGAGTTAATTTTATGGGTAATCATAGTAATATATAGATTTTTTTAAATTCAGTAAGAAATAGAAAAAAAGGCATACTAGAAAAGATTGGAAAAGTGTTTCTATTCAACCACCCTTCATCCTTCTTGTCCACCTAGTTAATGATGCATAGCGCAATTGGTATTTTTTGCCACAGAGCGTCATAATATGCTCGTACCGCTATTTTTTAATTTATTGATTTTAAACATTATGTATTGGCTTTTTTATTTCACTAGGTAAGGGTCTGCCTTCCCTAGGTCTGTACTCCCCATCTTCTCTTGGAAAGTCATAATTATCAATACAGTAAATCATCTGAGTTTGGTTATTATCAATATTGATACTGTTCATGGCTCAGCAAAGTTGTGCAGTGCTACTAATCTTCCCTCTCCTACAATATTTTGATTTCCTCAGGTCGACAACTACATGTTAAAAAACACTTCTATATCTTTCTATGTAGCTATGCTAGTTCTTCCAATAACATACAAAAACCTCTCCATATGATGTTTTAATGATGTCAAACATGCTGTTTCCTTTTATTTTTTTTTCCACTTTGGAGAACTTCCTTCTTCCTCTTGGAGCCTTCTGTCTTGTTCCAAATGGGCCTGTTTTTTGGCCTGCTACAAAGCTTCTACCTTGGGTCTTTCCATCATTGGACCTTAGAACTTTCCTCAGGAGTGCTTTGCTTCTGGAATTCCATGTTTTCCTCAGGCTTGGTTTGTTCTCTCACTTCGGTAGAGAACATATCCACAACTTTCTGAGAAAGGGACAGGAAGTAAAACAGTCTTTTTTCTTGTCTTAAAATGTCCACGTTAAATATACTCTCCAAAATCAGAGTTTAATGTTTTTCCCTCACTATAGTGTAAGCATTTGTCTGCATCTTCAGAGTTAGCTAAATGTGTGATGACTAATACTGTACATAACCTGCTACATATTCCTTTTTCTCCCTGTTTTAAAAAAATAGGATATTGTTACTCTCATTACTGTTGGATCTGAGAGATTTTTTTTGCATTATTTCTTTGAGACTTCACTGTTACGTTTTCTTCATTGTTTTTTCCTCAAACTAAACTATTAACGGATATAGAACTCCTTAAATTCCTAATTGTCTTTTCTTTTCTCTGATACAGTCTAATTGCAATATTTGAAATTATTTTCAATTCTTTATTATTTTAAATGTCAGTAATTAAAATTATCATTACCAGGAAGTTTTTTGTTTTTCTTTTTGTTTTGCTTTTTGTTACTGAAGAGTGAACCCAGGGGCATTGGTATATTTAACAAATTCCTGAGGGATGTTTATGTTCAGTCACATAAGTGGAGTGGTTAAAGCTGTATAAATGTATGTTTTCAATCACACTAAACTTCACTATGATATATAATTCCAATGCACTAATACAATTTTTTAAAGATATAAAGGAAAATTCCCCACTGCATTAATCCTGCAATTTACAAAGTAAGAATGCTTTTCGGCCAGGCATGGTGGCACATACCTGTAATCCCAATACTTAGGAGGATGAGACAGGAGGATTTCAGGTTAGAAGCCAGCCTCAGCAATTTAGCAAGGCCATCAGCAACCTAGCGAGATCCTGTTTCAAAACAACAACAACAAAAAATAATAAAAAAATTCTTTTCACTGATTTCATTGTTTTCTTTTTTTTTTTTTTGCGGTACTGGGGATTAAACCCAGGGGCGTTCTACCTCCGCGCTACACCCCCAGCCCTATTTTTTTTTTATACTTTATTTTGAAACCAGGTCTCATGAAGTTGCGGAGGGCCTCATTAGGTAGAGAGCGAGAGAGAGAGAGACAGGGGGAGAGAGAGAGAGAGAGAGAGAGCTGAGGCTGGCCACGAACCCGGATCCT
>PVJS01020350.1:0-32689 GCA_004027185.1 Glis glis
GGATCCTCCGGTCTCCGCCTCCCAAAGTACTGGGATTACAAGCGTGCACCACCACGCCTGGCCCATTTTATTTTTTATTGTGAAACAGGGTCTTGCTAAATTGCTGAGACTGGTCTTGAACCTGCGATCTTCCTGTTTCAGACTCCCACGTATTGGACTTGCAGGCTTGTGCCACCACTCCTGGCTTCTTATTTTGTTTTTTATACTTTATGTTCATACTGCAAGTTCTTGAAGAATCATTTAAAGAGCTCCAGTGAATTCTCACTAATTTAGAAGTGATGATTTCAAGATTTATTTTAATTTGAATAGCATAGAAGCTAAAGATGGTCTCTATACTAAATAAGAGAGGAGATTTTTGTTAATAAAATAAAGGACCAACCTCAGGGAGAATCAAAAAGTGTCAAATAGAGCAAATTATATATAAGTATATATTATATGTAAGTTAAAACTTCTTGTATTTCTTTTTTTTTTTGCGGTACTGGGGATTGAACCCAGGGGCATTCTACCTCCAAGCTACACCCCCAGCCCTACTTTTTTATTCTTTATTTTGAAACAGGGTCTCACTAAATTGCGGAGGGCTTCACTAAGTAGCTGAGGTTGGCTGCGAATCTGCGATCCTCCTGTCTCAGCCTCCCAAGTACTGGGATTACAAGCGTGCGCCACCACGCCTGGCTAAAACTTCTTGTATTTCAAAGTATCCATTCATATATGATTATGAGGTGGAAAGTTCATTTTTATGCTTGAAAGGACAATTCCTTATTAATATTTTCGTATACTACTCCTTAGTGATAAGAAGAAAGCCACCTTCTTCAAAAACCAAATCATTTTGAGACTTCTGTAATGACATCAAGGAAAGAAATATCTAGTCATTTGGAGGGGAACAGCTGTTTCAGGATGTGATCTGCCATTATATAATAAAATTCTATTTGTCTTTCATTATAGGCAAAAATATCTAACTGGTTTTCTTAATTCCATCTAGGTACAATAAAACACACCTTTGAGATCAAGGACTTTAGCAATGATGTTTATCATCGTTGTCTAGGTTATTTTAATTTTGTTTTCAACTTATAGTATAGGCATGGGGAAGCAAACAGACCAAATAATGTTATGTGTATATCTGAATGTATCACTGTGAATCTACTATCATGTATAATTACAATGTACCAATAAAAATTAAAACATAAAACTGTCTCAAAAAGAAAAAAATATAGTTCTACACACAGATTTTATTCATTATTATTTCAAATTACTTGAGAAAACGAATTGTTAGGCTTACCATTTAAATCTTTAAATCCCACACTGTAGTTAAATTCAACTCTGGGCAGTTGAGGGTCAGGAGGAGGAAGAGTGTCCACTCCCAAACTCTGTGAAAAGAGATGTGAGCCCCCAAAGTTATTCATGATACCAGTGTTTCTGAAGCATGTTTTAGCAAGTAAGTAAAAAACCATTGAGTGTTTACACATTTTCTCTCTAAATATGTTCTTTAAAGAGCACATTCTTACTTGAAAATGTTTTATGTGATTATTTCCCCCACAGAAGGGAACTTTAAGACCCTGTTTCAAAATAAAGAATAAAAAAAAATAGGGCTGGGGGTGGAGCTCAGAGGTAGAATGCCCCTGGGTTCAATCCCCAGTACCTCAAAAAAAAAAAAAAAAAAAGAAATGAACAAGGATATTATTTAAACTAAAACAACTTAAAAAATTATTCTACAAGGAACATCTTGAAACAGACCATGTCAATTGAAAGTGATACAGTTAATTTTCATAAACAACAGAAAATTTCCTGTAATGATGAACACATACACTGCATACAATTCTGTAAGGACTTAAGTAATAACATGAAAAAAAGAAATATCTGGTCATTTAGAGGAGAGAGCTGTTTCAGGAGGCACTCTGTCATTCTACAGTAAAATGTTATGCTGTTGGTCTTATGTAATAATACTCTTGCTAAAAAGAAATTAAGACTTGGGAGGCAGGTTCAAGACCAACCTCAGCAACTTAGTGAGACTCTCAGCAACCTAGACAGACCCTGTTTCAAAGTAAAAAAAAAAAAAAAAGAAGGGCTGGAGGGATAGTCTAGAGGTAGAATGCCCCTGGGTTAAAAAAAAAAAAGGTACTGCAGGTAGAGCCTTTGCACAGCATGTATGAAGCTGTGGATTCAATCCCCATTGCGTGTGCACGTGATCACACACACACACACACACACACACACACCACACACACACAAACACAGTTTTTATGACAGTGAATGCATCCTTGATATTTATTTGATTTGGTAAATAATATCCTTGGTTCATATCTTAAAGAGGAAACCAATCAGTATGTATTTGAAAATAAATTAGGGAAAGATTGACAATTTTAAGCAGAAAATAAGAGACTGTTAATCAAGATGTAAAAAAAAATGAACCCAATCAAGTAAGCGTCAAGAATAAAATGTAGGCAAAGGTGACCACAATTTCAGAATTAATTTTTAAAAACAAAGAAGCCTGGAGTGGTGGGGCACGCTTGTAATCCCAGTACTTGGGAGGCTGAGACAGGAGGATCGCAGGTTAGCAGCCAGCCTCAGCTACTTAGTGAGGCCCTCCGCAACTTAGTGAGACACTTTTTCAAAAATAAAGAATAAAAAAATAGGGCTGGGGGTGTGGCTCGGAGGTAGAATGCCCCTGGGTTCAATCCCTAGTACCACAAAAAACCCCCAAAACAATAAATATGTGAAATTGCCTAGAAAAGGGGGACGTGATAGATGAATTATGGGGTGAACACGAGGACAAAAAAATTTAGTAAAAAGGAAGAACAAAGAAATTCATCTACTGAATTTGTTTTTCTAATATTATAATTAAGCTGGGCATGGTGGCCCATGCCTATAATCCCAGCACTTGGGAGGCTGAGACAAGAGGATCACAGGTTCACTACCAGCCTCAGCAACTTAGCGAGACCCTCTAAAACTTAGTGACACACTGTTTCAAAATAAAATATAAAATAGGGCTGGGGGTGTAGTTCAGGGGTAGAATGCCTCTGGGTTCAATCCCCAGTACCACAAATTAAAAAAATATAACTAAGAAGTCTGTATCACAGCATGAAGATAGCCAACTAATTTTTTCTCAGAAATGAAATTTACTCTGCTATTTCATGAAATGAGAAGGAGCTCTCTTAACAAAATGTTAATACATAACTTTGTGATAAAATGGGATTCTAGTGAAATGGAGAAAGAGGGGAAAAGAGAGAGGAAACTGGCTTTTGGAAGGAAGTCTTTTAATTGTAGGAAAGTCATTCAAAGCGCTTAGAAGTGAAGGATGCAGAACTTGTCTATACATCTGGTGAGGCCAATGAAGTAGTGTTATGGGGTTGGTCATGCAAAATCTCAAATATTTAACATGTAAGGCATTGTGTATGTACTTCAATGTTTATTAAGAAAAGATTAAATCAGAACATCAAACCTGCTTGAGTTGAAGTTTAATTTTTAAAAAATCAATTAAAAGCTGGGTGTGGTGGCACATGCTTGTAATCCCAGTACTTGGGAGGCTGAGACAGGAGGATCACAGGTTCGCAGCCAGCCTCAGTTGCTTAGTGAGGCCTCCACAACATAATGAGACCCTGTTTCAAAATAAAGAATAAAAAATAGGGCTGGGAGTATAGTTCGGAGGTAGAATGCCCCTGGGTTCAATCTCCAGTACCACACACACACACACAAAAAATTAAAAATGTCATGCTTAAATGGATTTCATTAGAAGTTGCAAAATGATGATTTTCTAATTCTACTTTCTTTTCTTTTTTTTTTTGCGGTACCGGGAATTGAACCTAGGGGTGTTCTACCTCTGCGCTACGCCCCCGGCCCTATTTTTTATACTTTATTTTGAAACCGGGTCTCACGAAGTTGCGGAGGGCCTCCCTAAGGATATATATATATATATATATATATATATAGAGAGAGAGAGAGAGAGAGAGAGAGAGAGAGACAGGGAGAGAACTGAGGCTGGCCGCGAACCTGGATCCTCCGGTCTTCGCCTCCCAAAGTACTGGGATTACAAGCGTGCGCCACCACACCTGGCTTCTAATTCTACTTTATTTTCAATGTATTAACTGGAATTATTTCACAAGAACTTTTTCTTATCTTTTGTTTACTCTGAAATATAGCATGACTAGGACCACAGGGGAACTAAAATAAAATAAATACTTTATATTCCCTTTATCAATTTTCAAAGTAATATAATATGTTAATGCTCTAGCAATTTCGAATAGTGACCAATAAAGATTTTTTTTTGCAGTGTTGGGGATAGAACCCAGGGCCTTGGCTTGCTAGGCAAGTGCTCTACCACTGAGCCAAACCCCAGCCCAGAAGTTTTGTTTTTGTTCATTTTTGGTATTATTATGACCTCATAATTTATTTATCTTTTGACATGTAGAAGATAAAGATTTTTATATTTTAAACATTTCATTCTTTCTTTTATGGATTCTGTGTTGTGTCCTGTGTAGGAAATCTACCCCCATTTCAAGATGATAAGATTATTATAAACATTTTTCTCATGTTTTCTTCTATTTATATTTCATATATTTAGATCTTTGACTCAGGGAACAATTGGGGCATAAGGTGTGAGGGAGAAACACGGCTTTTGAGTTCCCACATGTGTTATCCCAACACGATTGATTAACTTCATTAAATAATTATTTTTCATTTATTTAGAATGCTACCTTTATCAGGAGATATTGATTACCTTAACCAGGAGATATCAATCAATCAATCAATCTACCTATCATCTACCTATAATCTATCTATCTATCTGGTGCATATATATTCTGTGAAAGAAAGAGGAAGAGAGAATAGTGTAAATAGGGTCATATTAACCCCTGAGAAACCAGAAAGGAAAGTAAATAGGAGTCCTTTACACTATTCTTTCAACTTATCTGTAAGCTTGAAATTATTTCAAAAGAAAAACATTACAATCACATCATTACATTTTAGTTCCCTTTAATTCTTGCTTATTTGGGGGAAATTAGGAAGACCAAGGCCTCTCCAGGGGCATTCTACCGCCAAGATACACCACCAGCCCTTTTTATTTTGGAACAGGGTCTTGCTAAGTTACTGAGGCTGGCCTCAAACCTGTGATCCTCCTGTCTCAGCCTCCCAAGTACTGAGGTTACAGACATGCGCTGCCATTTGTGGCTCCTACTCTTGAATTATAGTAACAATATTCAGCCCTAGTCCCATGAAAATCCCAGTTTTTGCCCAATCCAGACAGTCCCTTCTTCCCTGGCTGCAGAAGTGGTTTAGTTATCCACTCAAAGTCTTCCTCTCATGGGAGGAAAAATAAAGTCCTCCTCTGTAGAAATGTAGCGGCTGTCTTAACTCACCTTTTAACCAGCAGACTTTCCTGGAAGCTTGTGGCCTCTTATTTTGTCTCTTCTTTCATAGAATTCAAACTTTCATGAATTTTATTGAGAACGTAAAGTAGGTACTAACTCAATATATAATGTACAATATTGTCAATCTCCAGGTTTTTTTTTTTTTGGTGGTACTGGGGATTGAACCCAGGGGTGTTCTATCTTTGAGCTACACCCTCAGCCCTTTTTATTTTTTGTTTTGAAATAGAGTCTTGTTCAGTTTATTTTTCCTAAAATAGTCTTTGAAAACATGGACTATAGTCAAGTGTGGTGGCGCACGCTTGTAATCCCAGTACTTGGGAGGCTGAGACTGGAGGATCCAGGTTCGTGGCCAGCCTCAACTACTTAGTGAGACTCTCTGCAACTTAGTGAGACCCTGTTTCAAAATAAAAAATAAAAAATAGGGCTGGGGATGTAGCCTGGAGGTAAAATGCCCCTGGGTTCAATCCCTGGTACCACCCAAAAAAAAAAAGAAAACATGGACTATTATTATTTTGTAGAAAACTCAAGATCCAGCTGGGAGTGGTGGCGCACGCTTGTAATCCCAGTACTTTGGGAGGCGGAGACCGGAGGATCCAGGTTCGTGGCCAGCCTCAGCTCTCTCTCTCTCTCTCTCTCTCTCTCTCTCTCCCCCTGTCTCTCTCTACCTAGTGAGGCCCTCCGCAACTTCGTGAGGCCCGGTTTCAAAATAAAGTATAAAAAAATAGGGCCGGGGGTGTAGCGCGGAGGTAGAATGCTCCTTGGTTCAATCCCCGGTACCGCAAAAAAAAAAAAAAAGAAAACTCAAGATCCCTATCTTATTTAGGAATATTGGGTTATTCTTATTTTGATTTTTTGTACAGAAATGGATGAGCTGAGTACACTCTGAATCAAAGAAGCTTTTATGAGAACATTACAAAGTACACTAGAGCTCACCTGACTTTGCAAGCTGGGCCTTTGGTCTATGGCTGCTGGGCTCCAGGTGCCCTGACAGTGGGGTGACCTCTGAGTCAACCTGTCTTGATAACTCTGCTTTTCTAATACCTGCAGCCCACGGGGGCGTGTCCTTCATGCTCCTTTTTTTTTTTTTTTTTGCGGTACCGGGGATTGAACCCAGGGGCGTTCTACCTCCGCGCTACACCCCCGGCCCTATTTTTTATACTTTATTTTGAAACCGGGTCTCACGAAGTTGCAGAGGGCCTCACTAAGGAGAGAGAGAGAGAGAGAGAGCGAGAGAGAGACAGGGAGAGAGAGAGCAAGAGAGATGAGGCTGGCCGCAAGCCCGGATTCTCTGGTCTCCGCCTCCCAAAGTACTGGGATTACAAGTGTGCGCCACCACGCCCGGCCTTCATGCTCCTTTGAAGGGACTAAATTCTCAGTTTACTCAGTAGGCCACAGTAACTCCCACTTAATCCTTTAAAATGTAGCATTTCCTCAAAGGTTGGTAAAAAATCTTTACTAAAGAGGATGTCATTTTCTCAGCTAGTCTTTTTTTTTTTTTGTGGTACCGGGGATTGAACCCAGGGGCATTCTACCTCCGAGCTATACCCCCGGTCCTATTTTTTATCCTTTATTTTGAAACCGGGTCTCATGAAGTTGCACAGAGCCTCACTAAGTAGCTGAGGCTGGCCGCGAACCCAGATCCTCCGATGTCAGCCTCCCAAGTACTAGGATTTACAAGTGTGCGCCACCACGCCTGGCTCAGCTAGTCTTTATAAAGGGAACCCCACAGGGGAAATCTCAGCGGCGGTGGTTACAGGGGACACATGTGGGGAAAATTCCTCCACTGGATACAATAGACAGGAGCATTGTCATAAGAGGTGTGTGTGACCAGCACATTGAATAACTGAACCCAGGGGGATAGAACATTTTCTTCCCCCTTCATCACTATCAACATTTTCATCAGGAATATGCAATATAAAATATTTTCAATGTCCAGGTGGTTTTTAAAAGATAACACTCTCATCATATCAAACCCAAATTCTGTGATTCCACCCCTCCCCTAATTTGCAGATTAAGAAAGGGAGTTTACCTGGGTCAGAAGATCCATCTCTCCCAGCAAAGTGCTGAACATCTGGTCTATGTCTTCACTTGACTCACCCATCTGAAAAAGGAAAACACCTGGACATCAATGGCCTGCTGAAAGCTAATCCTGGGACAATCGGCATGTCACTTTTCTCCAGGAGCTGCATCTGTGAGCAGGTAAAATGGGAAGAGAACTATATGGAGAGGAAGGTCACACGACACTGACATTCCGTGTCTGATCTCCATCTGATCTGCATGGTCCAACACCGAGCCAAACCTTGGGAACTACTACAGAGAGAAGCTGAACTTCGTTATTACAGACTAAACTAGTCTCCTTGGAATCAAGTGGACAAGGTGGACATGGTTCTAGAATTCACGTCACTCTAGGACACACTGTGAGCAAAGGAGAAAGCCTCAGATCACAGGTGATTGCATCAGAGAAATGTAAAAGTCACCTCCATTTAAAAACTTATGGTATGTCAGGAGTGATCAAATGTGTTTATCAAATGGCTCCCTGTTTTACAAAGTTATCTCTGAAACAGCAGCTATTTTTTTTTACATTTATTTGGAAGTCCTGGATCTTTTTTTAGAACTAGTCCACACAGTCAAGTAAAAAGAGATGGAAATAGACCATTTTTCACATTTTAACTGTTCTTTGCCTAAACCAAATGAAACAATTGTCCAAGAGAGTATGGCGTTGTGATAATCTGGGTCAGGGCATCTTGGGAGGTGTAACTAGCCGCTCTCTTTTCTGACATTTTTGGAAATGCCGGACTGGGAATTAGGAGTTAGGACTAGATCTCCTTCAGCTTCTAATTAGCAGTGTGTGTCTTGGCGAAGGAAATCAACTGCTTCATCTGTAAGATGAGAGATTTGTCAAAGAACATTTCTAAGAATCCTAAATGCTCTAAAACAGTATAACATCAATGTCAATTATAGCTCAAATTAAGGGGCCTGGTGAGGATAGAGGATCAGTATGTATAATAGTCAGCCCTCCTCCATGGATTCAACCAACCACAGCTTGAAAATATTAAGACAAATTTCTGGAGTGAATATGTACAGAATTTTTTTCTTGTTGTGATCCCCTGAACTATAGTCACACAGCACATAACAGCACATCATTTGAGGGTCAATGGCTGACTGCATATACCATCACTGTCCTGTGATTATATTGCCTGGTGACATCCTAGCTGTCTCAGTTTGTGTTAGTACACTCTATGGTGTTCTCGTGATAATCAAATTGCCTACCAACGCATTTCTCAGAACTTATAGCCCTGTTGTTACCTGGCATGCGACTCTATTTACATGACATTTACATTGTATTAATCTAAGTAATCTAGAGATGATTTAAAGTATACAGGAGGATATGTGTGGGTTATATGCAAATATATACACTCGAGTATCCTTGGATTTGGGTACCCACAGGGGTTTCTGACACCAATCCCCCCCCGTACTGAGGGATAACTGTATGTAAGCCCAGCAATATTTACCTGAGTATGTATATATACGTTTGTATCTTAATCTTTTGTATGAAAACTTTTAATCTTTTTTGTGTGTGTATGTGGTGCTGGGGATCGAAACCAGGGCATTCTACCTCAGAGCTATACCCCCCAGTCCTTTTTTATTTGGAAACAGGGTCTCACTAGGTCCTGAGGGCCTCACTAAGTTGCTGAGGCTGGCTTTGAATCTGCGATCCTTCTGTTTCAGCCTCCCAAGTACTGGGATTATAGGCATGCGCCACCACACCTGGCAAACTTTTAATCTTTTATATGGAAACTGTCATATATAAAGTCAGAGAGAATGATATAATGATTATCATGTATTCTTTATCCAGCTTTAAAAATTATCAACTCATGGCTTATACTTTTTATTTAAATATAACTTTCCAGTCAGGTATGGTAGTGCATGCCTATAATTCCAGTACTTGGGAGGCTGAGACAGGAGGATTGCAGGTTCAAGGCCAGCCTCAGCAATTTAGTGAGACCCTCAGCAATTTAGCGAGACCCTGTTTCAAAAGAAAAAATTAAAAGGGCTGTGGACATAGCTTTGAGCTAGAGTGCCCTGGTTTCAATCCCAAGTATCAATCAATCAATCTATCTTCTCCTAATAGATTATTTTAGAAAAATATTATTTTCCCCAAAATGTTTTAGTATATAGCTCTAAAAGATAAAAAATATTTATTTATTTACTTATTGTGGAACTGGGGATTGAACCCAGGGGCATTCTATCTCTGAGCTACACCCCAGCCCTATTTTTTATTCTTTATTTTGAAACAGGGTCTCACTAAGTTGCGGAGGGCCTCACTAAGTAGCTGAGGCTGGCGGCGAACCCGGATCCTCTGGTCTCCGCCTCCCAAGTTCTGGGATTACAAGCGTGCGCCACCATGCCCGGCTCTGATTCTGCTTTCTTAAAAATGACCCGAATGGTTTTTAAAATATCTCAATGCTTGAGGATAATGACAATGACAATGAGAATAATACTTCTGCAGCGCTAACTCTGCTCCAAGAGCTGTTCTGTGAGCCAGAGCTGACATGAAAGGCGCGGAGCTCTCAGTGCAGCGCTGCCTCGGAGCCTGCGGAAGACACGGGCAGCGAAAGCCCCTGGACCAGCACGCACCCTTCCCCGTCTCCCTCGGCAGTCATCCCGGGGTAACCACCCTGACCCTGACGTCACGAAAGCGCCTCGCTTTATGTTCCCATCATGTATTTCCCCTCTCTCAATTTTTTTTTTTTTTGCGGTACCGGGGATTGAACCCAGAGGCGTTCTACCTCCGAACTACACCCCTGGCCCTATTTTTTATACTTCATTTTGAAACCGGGTCTCACGAAGTTGCGGAGATCCTCACTAAGTAGAGAGAGAGAGAGAGACAGGGAGAGAGAGAGAGAGAGAGAGAGAGAGCTGAGGCCGGCCGCGAACATGGATCCTCCCGTCTCCGCTTCCCAAGTACTGGGATTACAAGCGTGCGCCACCACGCCCGGCTACCCTCTCTCAATTTTAAGAAGGAAAAGTGATGCTCTCCCTCCCTCTTGTGAAACATGAAAGCTATTCTGAGTTAGTGACTGAATACATTCAATAACCATCTCAAGGGTTTTTTGTTTTGTTTTGTTTTTGTTTTTTGGCGGTACTGGGGATTGAACCCAGGAGCATTTTACCTCTGAGGTACACCCCCCCAGCCCTATTTTATTTTTTATTTTGAAACAGGGCCTCTCTAAGTTGCATAGGGCCTCAGTAAGTAGCTGAGGCTGGCCTGGCTGCGAACCTGCCTCCTGTCTCAGCCGCCTAAGTACTAGGATTACAGGTGTGCGCAACATGCCTGGCTCATTTCAAGTTTTAAGTTTGCATGTTTTATATTGGAGGAGGGACATTTGGCTTGCTATGGGATATGCTAATTTTCCAGATCATCCTATGTGGCTTCCAGTGGAAGCGGTGTCTTTCAGAAGCATTGGAGTGCAAAAC
Organism: Glis glis; assembly: GCA_004027185.1. NCBI lineage: Eukaryota > Metazoa > Chordata > Mammalia > Rodentia > Gliridae > Glis > Glis glis. Next base: position 10,839 of record PVJS01020350.1, read on the forward strand.
TGAGTTGGCCGGGAGGGACCAGGAAGGGGACTTCTGTTAAAGCAAGGGAGGTCTAGATACCATGGCACAAGTATATTTGTTGATAGCAGACACACCCCAAAGAATCAGGTACAAGTACTTTTGGGACAGAGTCAACATCAGAACTGTGTTGCAAATCTATATTCATCAGTAAGTATACTATGGAATGGGTCACAGTTTAAAAGCTTCGCATCATTGGTAAAAAGAATAAGATATTTGACTTCAGGGCTATTTCTTTTTGTTGTTTTGGTGTGGTACTAGGGATTGAACCCAGGGGCATTCTACCTCTGAGCTACACTCTCAGCCCTTTTTTTGTTTTGAAACAAGGTCTCACTAGGTTGCTGAGAGTCTCATTAGGTTGCTGAGGCTGTTCTCAAACCTGTGATCCTCCTGTCTCAGCCTCTCAAGTATTGGAATTACAGGCATGCACTACCATGCCCAGCTTAGAGCTATTTTTAACATAAATTTTTATTAATCTGTAAATTTAGTCATCTTACATGATTACCCTCCCTGCAAGGAAACTTTATTTTTTGGAATGGACAGGCAAGAGTCATATATATATATATATCATGCTACTATGATATATAACATATATTTTGACATATATAACATATACTGTACGTATATATTGCATACACACATGTGTGCGCACATGTGCGCGCGCACACACACACAGTGTGAGAAAACAGGGCTGTGCCTATTAGTATGTGTGGTATTTTTCAAAGGTCAAGAGGGAGAGAACCCCGCCCTGAGAGTGGAAAGTGTTATTCTGGTCAGCAGTTGAGCTGGCGGGGAGTCCTGTGAAGCAACATATTGCAAAACCAGCCACGTACACATCATGACTGGGTGGAGTTCAGATCTTTTCATGGCACGTCAGCAGAGTTGCTGATTAACAGAAGTCATTGCAGTACCTTATCAGATAGCCATTGTCGTTCTTCTTCCTTGGGGAGAGGTTAGGGCAAGATGGGAGAAGCGGATATCCTGGTGTGGCCGGATGGAGAGGGCTCAGGTGCTCCCAAAGCCTCACACTTGTAGACCTCAACTAGTTTCTCTTTCCACATACACTTCAAAAATATACATTAAAAAATCTAGGGGCTGGGCGTGGTGGTACGTGCCTGTAATCCCACCACTTGGGAGGTTGAGAGAGAAGGATCACAGGTTCAAGGCCAGCCTTAGCGTCTTAGACCCTCATCAAACTAGTGAGACCTTGTTTCAAAACAAAAAGGGCTGGGGGTGTAGCTCAGAGGTATAATGCCTCTGGGTTCAACCCATACACACACAACACTAGGGGCCGGGCAAGTAGCTCAGTGGTGAAGCACCTGGAACACATGGGGCCCAGGTTTGACTCCCAGCACCACACACACGGAAATCTATCCTAAGTACTCTGCTATATTTAACAGGACATACATTTATGCCAACCTCACATTTAATTAAGTTTGGATGCAGGTTTTAGTGTGTGTGTGTGTGTGTGTGTGTGTTACTGGGGATTGAACCTGGGGTGTTCTACTTCTGAGCTACACCCCCAGCCCTATTTTATTTTTTGCTTTTGAAACAGCAAAAAATAAGTTGCTGAGCACCTCTCTAAGTTGTGGAGCCTTGTCTCAAACTTCCTCCTGTCTCAGCCTCCCAAGTACTGGGATCACAGGTGTGTGCCACCACACTCTGCTTTACTGACTTTTGGATTAGTAATTCCAGTCATGATTTTGGACCAAGATTAGGGCAGTCCTTATCCTATCTGCAGACTAGCCGGCCTGCAAACAGCCAGTTCAACACCCCCCAGGCCTTCCCATCCAAGCAGGTCTAGCCCACTCCTCCCTGCTTGTACACTCTCCTCACACGCCCTCGCCTGACCAGCGACCCTTCGTCACTCACTCATCTGACTCAGAAACCTCAGCGGAGTCCTCTCTCCTCCCATCTTTCCACCCAGTGAGCCAGGACGTCCCGCTGGCTTTTTCCATGGGGGGTTCTCCTTTCCTTTGTTCTCACTGTCTAGCCATAGCTGAGGCCTTCGCCAGCTTATCCAGCCTCCCTGACTCCCCTTCAGCCCCCCCACTGCTGCCAGTTTCAGATGTGAACATGAACGAGGCAATCTCCCGGCCGGATGGAGAGGGCTCAGGTGCTCAGCATGTCTTTCGAAACCCTTCATGATTTGCCCATCCTACTTTTCAGAGTTCAATGCTTGTCTTTCAGGGTCACCAATGTCTTCCAGCCTTTTTTTTTAATCATTCTTCTTGTCTTTGTATATGCTGTTCCCTTTAAATATTATCTTCTGTCCATGTTTCCTTCATAAAACTCTACTTATCATTAAAAATCCATCTTTTGTGCCAACTCTTCAACAGTGTCTTCATACACAGTGGAGACATTTGCTCTCTATTGTTCTCTGCAGACTTGCCAATAAATCCTGTCATAAGCAATTGTCTTGATAAGGTATTTAACACCCACCTCCCTGGGAGTTTCAGTTTCCTTGTCTATATAGTGAGAGAATAATAATGCATAACTCATAGGACTGTTGCCTCATTTATATTAACTAGCACTGTACTTGGCATAAACACTAAATCATAATATTCCATATGGAATCAGGCTTTTTTTGTTACCATGTTAGAATCTGTTAGAAGAGACGGGTGTGGTGGTGCACGCTTGTAAACCCAGTACTTGGGAAGCTGAGACCGGAGGGTCCGGATTTGCGGCCAGCTTCAGCTACTTAGTGAGGCCCTCCGCAACTTAGTGAGACCCTTTTTCAAAATAAAGAATAAAAAATAGGGCTGGGGTTGGAGCTCGGAGGTAGAATGCCCCTGGGTTCAATCCCCAGTACCGCAAAAAAAAAGAATAAAAAATAGGGCTGGGGGTGTAGCTCAGAGGTAGAATGACACTGGGTTCAATCCCCAGTATCACACACACACACAAAAGAATCTGTTAGAAGAAATAGAAGTCAGGTGTGGTGGCACACTCCTGTAATCCCAGTACCTGGGAGGCTGAGACAGGAGGATCACAGGTTCGAGGCCAGCCTCAGCAACTTAGCGAGACTCTCAGCAACTTAGTGAGACCCTGTTTCAAAATTAAAAAAATAAAAATAGGGCTGGGGGTTTAGTTCAGAGGTAGAATGCCCCTGGGTTCAATCCTCAGTGCCACAACAACAACAAAGAATATGGAAATATACCATGGATCCTGCTGGTCTTTGTGTCCAAAAATGCTTTGTTGAAAGCCCAGAGAGATTCAGTAACTTCCCAGACTAATGAGAAGAACTGGGCAAGAGCCCAGGTCACAGACTGCGTAGAAAGCTCCTCACCACTCCACTGGTGACACTTTCCACTTGGTTCCTGTTAGACTGCATCAGAGATGTGACATCAAGGGCTGTGCAGTCCTCTGAGGTCGCCAAATTCCATGTTTCCTATAACTATCAGGGCAATTAACAGAAAGTCATTTTCCCCCCTTTTTTTGGTGGTACTGGGGATTGAACCCAGGGGCACTCTGCCACCATGCTACATCCCCAACCCTTTTGATTTTGAGACAGGGTCTTAATAAGTTGCCCAGTCTGGCCTTGAGCTTGTGATCCTCCTGCCTTGGCCTCCTGAGTCACTGGGCTTACAGGCATGTGCCACCACATCGGCTTCGGAACACCTGTTTCTAAGCTGCTGTCACATCTACAGGCTTGTGAAGCCTCACTCCCTGTACCAACACAGTTTTTCTCTATTTGGTACTTTCCCAATGAGCAAATATGGACCGCATACATTTGCTGGGAAACACAAGGGCTTCATTGGAGCTTATATCTATTTAGGCCTGAATCAGTTTTCAAAAAAAAAAAAAATTTGGCACTGGGGATTGAACCCAGGGGCATTCTACCTCTGAGCTACATCCCCAGCCCTATTTTATTTTTTAAATTTTGAAACAGGGTCTAACTAGTTTGCTGAGAGTCTTGCTAAGTTGCTGAGGCTGGCCTCGAACCTGTGATCCTCCTGTCTCAGCCTCCCAAGTACTGGGATCACAGGTATGCGCCACCACGCCCAAAAGGCCTGTTCTCTTAAATCACCAGAATAAGATGTCACAGACTCACAGGTGGCCTACGCACCTCTGAATGGCCGCAAAGCTAATCATTCTAGCTGTGCTTTCAGTGGTGCAAAGCCTATACTTGAATTGAGGTACTTATATCAATAACAAAGCTAAAGTTTTAGAGCAGTAAGAATGAAAGGAAAAGACAAACTGCTCGTGAGTAGAATTGTTTTTTTTTTGGTACTGGGGTTGGAACCCAGAGGCATTCTATCTCCAAGTTGTACCCCCCAGCCCGATTTTATTTCTTATTTGGAAACAGGGTCTCACTAAGTTGTGGAGGGCCTCGCTAAGTTGCCGAGGCTGGCTTCGAACCTGCGATCCTTCTGTCTCAGCCTCCCAAGTACTGGGATTACAAGCATGCGCCACCACGCCCGGCTAGAATTTTTAAACTATGAAAATGACTGCAATCAGGAATTGCACTCAAACTCAGGCAGGCTAGATTGGTCTTAGTTACTATCTGTCTACCGAGGAGAAACCCCCACTTTGCTTGGCCAAGGCTACACAATTTAAATCAGTCAACCCAAATCTATTTACAAGCTTAAACAAACTGTATAAGACTTCCTGTGTGGGTTTCCATAACCGTGTTTCTCCTCGTCAACATGCCAAGGATTAAGTATCTAGAATTTATTTACAGACTGTCTATCCATTTTGAAGATGGCTCAAGAAAAATGGTTACATCCTTGCACTGAGATTATTCTTTTATTTTATCTTATTTTTTTGTGGTACTGGGGATTGAACCCAGGGGCATTCTACCTCTGAGATATACCCCCAGCCCTTTTTTTAGTTTTTTTTTTTGGTTGTTGTTTTGAAACAGGGCTTGCAGAAAGTCTCACTATGAATCTGTGATCCTCCTGTCTCAGCCTCCCGACGACTGGGATTATAGGTGTGTGGCACCACACCCAGATTATTTTATTACCTTACAGGTGATCAATGTTTTGAGTCTATAATTAGCTTGCCAATGCTAAAACACATATAGAATTAATGAGAAATAAGATTTGAAAATCTGATACTGAAGTATTAATTTACTTTGATTTTTAAATTATTGATAAATTTAAAAGCTAGCTGGAGCCAGGCATGGTGGTGCATGCCTGTAATCCCAGTACTTGGGAGGCTGAGACGGGAGGATCTCAGGTTCAGGGACAGCCTCAGGAGACAAGACCCTGTTTCCAAATGGGAAGTAGAATCGGGCTGGGGGTGTAGCTCGAGGGTGAAATGCCTCTGGGTTCAATCCCCAGTACCACACAAAATAAATAAATAAAATAAAATAAAAGCTAGCTGGTCATATTTATTTTTCCAAGGAAAAAGGTCATCCAACACATTACAACTGCAGATTACAAAGAGGAGAAACATTTAAAAATATATCTTCATGAGAGGTATCTCATTTGGTATGCAATATATACTTCAGAATCCAATCACAGAGGCTGGTGGATGCTATGAAGTCACTAGTGTACAATGTGATTGGAAAATAACTTGCAATGTTGAATTTTACCTGGTTCCTTCAGTGTAGTTTTTTTTCCAAAATGCAATAGAAGCGCTTTATCAAGAGGAAGTGGTTCACGGAATAGCATGGCACGTGGTTAAGGTTGTCACATTGCTTGGGGGCGGAGGGAGGGGAAGTCGAAGTTTCTGTGTCACTTGAAACAGGAAGCAGAAGCATCTCTCAAACTGCACATGATATCAAATTAATTCACTGACAAAGAACTAAGATTAAGGAACCACTCGGAACTACCTAACCAGCTTTTCACAGTTGTCTGAGATCAATGAAAATCTTTTTCTTTTTTTTTTCGGTGGTGCTGAGTATGGATCCCAGGGGCATTCTACCTCTGAGCTACACCCCCAGCCCTGTTTTATTTTTTATTTGGAAACAAGGTCTCATTAAGTTGTTGAAAATCTCACTAAGTTGCTGAGGCTGGCTTTGAACCTGCGATCCTTCTGTCTCAGCCTCCCAAGTACTGGGATTACAGGGGTGTGCCACCACGCCAGGCTGATCAGTGAAAATCTTAAGAAATAGGCTGTCAAGTAGTTACTGAGTTAGTAGGGCAGACAGTGTGGCAAAGTGGGGCACTCTGCTAGGTCAAGCTTGGGGTAGATAAAAAGTAAGAAGACTCAATAGCACCTGGAGTGAGCCAGGCGTGGTGGTGTACCTGTGATCCCAGCTACTGGGGAGGCTGAGACAGGAGGATCACTTCCAAGCCAGCCTACACAACTTAGCAGGACCCTGTCTCAAAATATAAAAAGGTCTGGGGGTGTAGCTCAGTGGTAAAGCACTTGCTTAGCATATATGAGACCCTGGGTTCAATCTCCAGTGCTGGGGGGGAGAGACCTGGTAATATTTCAATACAACTCAAAAGTAAAACAGCACATGACACAGGAAAACCAGGGTCAGGTCATAGGAACACAGTAGTCCCATATCCACCTGGGTGGTGCTTCTGTATCTCATGGACAGAAGTGGTAGACTAGTGTCACTTGAATATACAGGGGCTACATCTTGAAATTTTCTTAAGTTCACTTTCTCCTCTACTTTGAGTGTCTATATAAGGAATGAGGAACTGTTTTTGAATTTAGGGTCTACTGTGACATAAAACCAAAGCAATAGCATAATTTAGGGTTTCTTGAAGAAACAAAAATAGAAAATATTCTATCTACTTACTTTGTAAATGAACTCTATGAACATTAATTTTCTTTTTTTGTGTTTTGTGGTACTGAGGATTGAACCCAGGGGCATTCTACCTCTAAGCTACACCCCCAGCCCTATTTTTTGTTCTTTATTTTGAAACAGGGCCTCACTAAGTAGCTGAGGCTGGCGGTGAACCTGCGATCCTCCTGTCTCAGCCTCCCAAGTATTGGGATTACAAGCGTGCGCCACCATGTCTGGCTTGAACATTAATTTTCATAAACAAAGCTCCTGTGTATGGTTATGTATGGCCACCATCTCTCGCTTGTCTCTATTTCCTCCTGAATCCACTTAAGTTGGACCTTCATTCCTACCATGTCACTGAACTGCATCAAGCCTACCAATGATACTCGTGTTGCTAAGCCCAGAGGTTAATTCCTTGTCTGCATCTTACATGACATTTAACCTCCTTATTGGGGTGGGGGGGGGCTCGGATCTGCAGATTCAACCAACTGTGGGTCAAAAATATTTGAGAAAAAATTGCGTCTGTACTGAATGTGTACAGATTATTTTTTGTTGTCATCATTCCCTAAACAACATAGTATAATAACTATTCACATGACATTTACATTATCTTAGGTATTATAAGTAATCTAGAGCCGGGTGTGGTGGCACATGCTTGTAATTCCAGTACTTGGGAGGCTGAGACAGGAGGATCGCAGGTTCACAGTCAGCCTCAGCAACTTAGTGAGGCTCTCAGCAATTTAGTGAGATCCTGTTTCAAAATAAACAATAAAACAGGGCTGGTGAGATAGCTCAGAGGTAGAATGCCTCTGAGTTCAATCTCCGGCACTAAAAAAAAAAAAAAATCTAGAGATGATTTGAAGTACACAGGAGGATGTGCATAGGTTATATGCAAACACAGTGCAATTTTATTTTTTATTTATTTTTTTGTGGTACTGGGGATTGAACCTCGGGGCATTCTACCTCTGAGCTATACCTTCAGTCCTTTTTTTATGCTTTATTTTGAAGCAGGGTCTCACTAAGTTGCAGAGGGCCTCACTAAGTAGCTGAGGCTGGCTGGGAACCTGTGATCTTCCTATCTCAGCCTCCCAAGTACTGGGATTACAAGTGTGCACCACTACACCTGGCTCCAGTGCCATTTTATACAAGAGCTTTGAGCATCCTCAGACTTTGCTGTCTGCAGGGGTCCCGGAGCCAACCTCCCATGGGTACCCAGGGGTGACGTTGCTTTCTTCTCTTGGCTTTCCTGATGGTCTTCATTGCTGCTTTTCCTCCTGTCAGAGGCCAATTTCTCCTGAAGGTAAAAGCTTAAACGTCAGGGTTCCTCATGTGCAGGCCCCTTTGGAGACCGAGCTTCTCCTTTGCATTCCAACAGCAGCGTGGAGATCAGCCTCATAGTGGTCCTCGGCTCGGAGTGGGGCCGGAGGGCTACCAGGACTGCCTCCAAACTGCCTGGCCTCCAGAAAGAGCCTCCCTATGGGGAATTTTATGAACACTGGGCCCCTTTAAGGAGAGCTGAAGGTGATGCTACATGGGGTCACCTTGATCCTAGCTTCATGATGATACGGCTCCCAGGACCAGCCTAGCAATTGGGTGGGGGTGGGAAATGATGGCTGAATCGTCCTGGCTACGCTGGCCAGTGCGGCCTGGGCCACTGGGAGCCACGGGCACCGTGCCATATCCAGTGAGAGCAAGACTGTGGTTCTCTGAGATCTCGCTCCCCGGAGAGAAGCGCTGCCAGGGCAAGAAACCACAGAGGAAGTTACAGATGGGGCCTCACCATGAAGAGATGGCGCGCTAACGTAAACCCTCTAAACTATAAATCATAAAAACAAATTTTAAGCAACCATGCTGGAGGAATGGCAAAATCACCTATTATCTTGAAAGAAAACTGTATTTCAAATTCATTCTCATATGAAGAGGTGATTAAAGATGTAGGAAACATATCAGAGAACTCATTAGTAATTACTAAATTAAAAATGTTGCTTTATAAGCTGAGGCTAAGACAGGAGGATCACAGGTTTGAGCAGTCTCAGCAACTTAGTGAGGCTCTCAGTAACTTAGTGAGACCCTGTTTCAAGTTAAAAATAAAATAGGGCTGGGGGGATAGCTAAGAGGTAGAATGACCCTGAGTTCTATCCAGTACAAAAAAAATGTTGCTTTATAGATATTTATGCTATTTTTCAGGGTGTTTGTTTATACTGGGGATTGAGCTCAGAAGCATTCTACCTCCAAGATACTCCTCCAGCACTTTCAATTTTTTTTTATTCTCTGAGTTGCTGAGGCTGGCCTTGAGCCTGTGATTCTCCTGTATCAGCCTCCCAAGTACTAGGATTATAGGCGTGTACCATTGAGCCTGGCTTATTTGTCCATTTTTGAAAATCTGTAACGTATTGTGATTTCCTTTCTTGCCCTGAAAATTTGATAATATGTTGTCATTTCCTTTCTTGCTCTAAATATTTACTTAAAATTTTTTTTGGGGGGTACTGGGGATGGAACCCAGGTCCTTGCACATGCTCTACCACTGAGTTACACCCCAGCTCCCTAAATATTTAATTTTGTTCCTAATTTTTCATTCATAATTTTGTATTCCTTTTCAAAAGAGAGCCTCCCCAAATTGTGTAGGATTCAGGCTCTAGGAATCCTGGCTTCATTCCTGCCTACCTTGCAGGCCTCTCCTTTCAGCCTCCCCTGTGGCTTCCTCCACACCCTCCCGCACCTAGTTTCTCTTCTGGCCTTTTTCTATACTCGTATCCTAGGTGGTTTCATGCTATGTCATGGATTTAAATACCATATACTTGCGGCCAACTCCCAGGGTGTATCTGTAGCCCAAACGTCTGTTTCACATATTCAACTATCTGCTCAATGCCACCCTGGCTCCTGCCCCACCCCTTTGCTTCATGGATTTTATCTGCTTTACCACTCCTCCCGTGGGCCTCCCAGCTGTTCCCGGGACTCTGAGAGGTGCGTTTTGCACGTGCTTGGCTCTCTGTCCGGACACCTGCTCCCTACTCACCTAAGTGGATGTTTTCTCATGGCCTTCAGGTCTTTGCTTAAACAACCCCTCACTACTGAGACCTTCCTTGACCTAGTTCAAAATGAACTCCTTCTCACCACCCTTCTATTTCTTATTTATACTCTCTCATCAACTAGAATGAAAGCCCCAGGAGGGCAGGGATTTGACTGTTTTTGTTTATTGTTGTATTCCCAGTAAATAGAATAATGTAGATATATGACAGATATTGAATGAATATTTGTTAAATGAATGGATAAATAAAAAATAAAATGCTAGCTTAAATGAATAAATAAAAAATAAAATACTGTGTGGTGGCACATGCCTGTAATCCCAGTACTTGGGAGGCTGAGACAGGCAGATCGCAGGTTCAAGAGCAGTCTTAGTAACTTAGTATGACTCTTAGCAACTTAGTGAAACCCTGTTTCAAAACAACAACAACAACAACAAAAAATTAAAAAGGGATGGGGGTATAGTTTGGAGGTAGAATGCCTCTGGGGTCAATCCCTAGTAACACATTGACACACACAGACACACATAGAAATAAATAAATAAAAATAAAGTACTATGTATTTATTTAAGCTCCACAAGGGCAGGAGTGGAGGCTGTCTCATTAACCTTTGTGTTCCGATGGTGAAGCACAGTGCCTACCTTGGGCATGGAAGACCTTCAAAATATTTGCTGAGAGCAAATAATGTTTTGTGCATATATGATTATATCACTATGAATCTTATTATCACGTATGTTTACAATGCACCAATAAAAATTAATAAAAATAAATATTGTGCATGTTTAAAATTATCAATACCAATCTCAATGACTTGTTGGGGGAAGGGGAGGGAATGGGGTGGAATCTGGGGGGTGGAACACACCAAGTGTTTTGTGGATGTCTGTTGAATCTTTTCTAAATAAAAAGTTGGGGAGGAAAGAACCAAGAAGAATAGACCTGAGTTAAACAAAATAAACAAAAAGGAGGGGGAGGAAGAGGAGCAGAAATAAAAGTAGAGGCAGGCAAAGAGGATGTAAAAGAAAAAAATATATCTACTCTTTGTACTACATGTTGTCTCAACTAATTCTCTTAAGAACCAGGTGGGAGTAGATAATATCAGTTCCATTTTCTTAGATAAGGAGCATGTGGTCAGGAGTTTGAGTGACTGGCCCAAGATCACAAGCTGATGCGTTGCTGGACGGGATTCAAACCCAAGTCTGAGATCTTCCATTCCATTGTTCCTGCCTTCCTCAGAAGCTAAGCCACAATAGACCATGATTCTCAGCAAGAGAAGAATGTGAAAGAAAAATGCAGGTGGGACATACGTTCAGACATACATAACACATCCGCTGAGACACGACCCACATTCAAACACACACAAAGAAAGAGAAAGGGAGAGACAAAGCACACAGCAACACGGAAAGTCACCCAGAAACAGGACCCATGGAGCTGCGTTTCCAGCTCAAAGAGGTCTTTCATGTCGCTGGTGCTTGTCCCTGTTGCTGTGGGCCCGTGGTGGCACAATACGCCAGGGCGGGAGGGAGCGTGTGGCAGAGGAGGCCCATTTACTCATGACAGCCAGGAAGCAAAGAGAGAAAGAGGAAGGTGTGGGGTCCTCCAGATCCCCTTCAGAGCACGCACCCACGACCCAGCCTACTTCCACCAGGCCATCTCTTCAAGGTTTCATCACCTCCCAACGGCGACACAGGCTGGTGACCAAGCTTTTAACACGTGGCTTTTGGAGGGCACTTAAAACACTAAAGCAGTGGTAGAAAACACTGTTCAACTATCAATTTAAATTTGGATCCCAAGTCATCATTTCAAACGCTTTCAAAAAGATTCACCATGACGTGGCACTGAAGTGCAGCTACCGTTTAGGAAAGACCGCGCCAGGCAGTCATGGTAGCCAAAGTCCCCAAGGCACCAGGATGTAATTCTCAATGTCAAAGACGTGGCAGATTTATCTATCATGAAAGCTCATTTGTCGGGTACCAAATGCCTATCTATCTGATGCTTCCAGTTGGAATTCAGAAGTAGTTAAACTTCCAGCAATAGGTAATTCAGTAGTGAAATAAGCTTTTGTGTTGAATCAAACAAAAAGTATAAAAAATCCATGACATTCTTTGATAAACCTAAAAATCATATTGTGGACCCTAAAGGTCATAAGGAACAAGACTGTGTTTTGGGTTATGAACATCCAAGTATCCTGGCAGGCTCTGCTTGCCTTAGAATCTTGAGATTCTCAATTTGACATCCTTATCTGTAAGACTGAGAAGAAATGATATATAATTCCATGAGCAACTATATGCTGTTACGCTCTTTTCTTTTGGTACTGGAGATTGAACCCAGGGCATTCTATCTCCAAGCTACACCGCTAGCCCTTTTTATTTTGAAACCGGGTCTTGCTAAGTTGATGAGGCTGATCTTCCTGTCTCAGCCTCTCAAGTACTGGGATTACAGGTGTGGACACCATGCCAAGCTTGGATGCTGCTATTTCTTAAAATCTTTCTGAGCATTTAATGTAGCATCCCTGTACCTCCAGAAGAAAGCACCCATGAATAAATGAATGAGATGTGATAACAATGGTGGATGTTCTCAAGATAGTAACTGAAAAATAACCTTTGGCTTTCAGCACACAGAGCAGCACTAAGGGTGAGACCTGAGCTTCCGAAGTGAGTAAGGGTTAGAGATGTAGTTCAGTGGAAGAGCACATGCTTAGCATGTGTGAGGTCCTGGATTCCATCCCCAGCACTGAAAACAACAACAGCAAAATCTGAGTGGAAAACAGAGAGATAACACAGTCAACTTTCTGAGGAGGCGGGGTTCAGACCCCATCATGGTAACTGTAGAATGTTTTCCTTTCCTGGCGCCAAGCATCCTTCATGTGGATGCACTCACTATATACGCTACAATTTAATCTATTGCTGGAAATGTGTAGCTTGCTCTTCTTTTCAAGCTACTGTGATCTGAGCCAAATGTTTTCATCTGTAGAAAAATTATGTGCAGCATGGCTTAAGGATAAAACTGAAAATGTCAACCACTTCTTGCTTTCCTGTGAGGAGAGGGATTTTCTGTGTTTTTGTTTTGGTCAGTGTTCTGCACCTGGCACTGAAAACCCCAAAGGATTAGGGCTGTTGGTAAAGATAACAGTCAAGTGTGGTAAACGCGGCATTAACGAGACAAGTCGCTTATTTCTTTGTGTTTAAAAGTATTGTGGCCGCTTCTGTGAATGCTTGTTTGTCCAAAATAGAGTAGGGTTGTACATGCCATAGACATGCAAAGGGAAATCCACCAAGTGACGTGTGCGTGTTTGTGTCACTTTGAATCTATGATGTATAATTACAATGCATTAATAAAAGTATTAAAAAAAGAAAAAGGCAACCTAGATGTGTGTGTGTGTGTGTGTGTGTGTGTGTGTGTGTGTGTGTGCGCATGCTGGGATGGAATCCAGGGCCTCGTGCATGCCAGGCAAGCGCTTTACCACTGAGCTACACCCCAGGCCCCCGGTTTAAATTTCTTTTCTGAGTTTCTTAGTAAATATTCTCTCTTATTTCCCAAACATGATGCTGACAATACTTTTACTCTTCTTTGGAAGCAAGAAAGAAATTCAGTCTTTACTCCCCCACATTCTAGGTCATTCATTCCTTAAAACAGCAATAAAATAATATGTATTATTTTTCTCCAAAATTACCTTCCATAAGTATTGCAAAGTACAATGTGAGGACTTCTAGTTTGTCTACATTTCACCTGTGACACATGGGCCCATCTCAGTGGCCACAGTTTAGGGGACCACTGAGCCTCAAAAGCAAACCAGACTCTCCAGCCAGAGACGAGAACTGAGTTCAAAACCCAGCACTACCATTCCTTGGCTGTGTTACTTTGGGCAAGTTACTTAACCTCTCAGTGTTTTAGTTTTCTCATCTTTCAAAAAAGGTGTGATAACAAATTACTTGTTGGGGTCAAGGTGAGAATTCTATAAATTAACACATGTGAAGTGCTTAGAATGGGGCCTGGCTTAGATCAGGCTCAAGAGCTCAGTCGAAGTTGCTCTTAATGCCATCAAGCAGTGGAAACTGCGGCCATCGGGCCATCGCTCGGCTTCCCTGCAGGCCCGGGAGCCTGACGTGCAAGACATAGGCTGAGGTGGGAGAATCTGGAGAGGAGGAAGGTGGCGTCGACAACATGGCACAGTAGATTCAATGTCCTGACCAAGTTCGCACTTAAGGAGCACAAGCCTCCTTCCTTCTTTACGGGGAATCCTGGCCCCCTGGCCGGAGCTGGTTGCAGTTGGTGGGGTGGAGAAGTCATGACATGAAAGCAAAGGGAAAGGGGGAAAAACAAGACTCTATCTTTTTTGATACCCTAAAGGAAACCAAGAGCACAGGGCTCTGCTCTGTGGTTTATGTTGAACTGCCCAGATGAACAGCAAGGCTCATACCAGATGCACAGCAGCCAGAAGAGGAAGGCAGGGCTGCCACTAGGGGAGGGTAAAATTAAATACAGGGACAAGTGCTGCAGCTGGAGTGACAGCAGGTGCAGAGGGAATGATTACAGTCCTCTGCACAGGACAGTCACATAGGAAAGCTCTCTCGAACACACCCAGGGCTCTGAGAACAAGCACAGAAAACCTGCAGCTGGGTTTGTGGAGATTCAGCCCAGGGTGTTTTATTTTGAAACGGGATCGCACTAGGTTGCTGAGAGTCTCGATAAGTTGCTGAGGCTGGTCTTGAACCTGCAATCCTCCTGTCTCAGCCTCCTAAATACTGAGATTGCAGGTGTGCACCACCATGCCTAGCTGATTTTTCACTTCTGAAATAATTCATTTGTTAGCTTGAGTGCAAACTCTCTGTCAGGCAATTGTTACAATTCATAACTTGAGTATTTGTTAAATCAATGAATAAAATTGAAAGTCCAAAGAGGATTAAAGGCACAAAATAACAGCACCATATAACAGTAATATAAAAGGCATAAATAAAATAATAAGGGATAGGAGAGGAGATATCCTAATTCTCTTGTGGTGGGGAGTTGTTCCCACAGCAGCCTGAAAGAATGGCTGTCAAGATCATGTTCATGGACTTTGGATTCTGAAAGACCTGGGTTCAGCTCAGAATTTACTGCGCAATGCTGGAAAATTTAGCCTTATGATAGCTTCTGTTTCTCTCTCTTCTTTTTTCTTTCATTCTTTTTTTGTTTGTTTGTTTGATACTGAGGGTTGGGCCCAGGGACACTATACCTCTGAGCTACACCCCAGTCCTATTTTACTTTTTATTTTGAATCAGGGTCTCACTAAGTTGCTTAGGGTCTAAGTCGCTGAGGCTGGCCTCAAACCTGTGATCCTCCTGTCTCAGCCTCCCAAGTACCAGGATTATAGGCATGTGCCACAAGGCCTGGCTTCAGTTTCTTCATCTATAAAATGAGAACATTTCACCAGGTTTGGTAAGGATTAAATAAGATAATGCATGCCAAGTGCCTATCAAATGCCTGGTCCAGGTTAAATGCAAAGCGATTGGTTACAGTGGTTTCTATCATCATTGCTGTTGTTATAGTTTAGGACATGGATCTTATGAAGATGACACCAAACTCTTGAAAGCACTTGCAGGCTGATATAGTTAATTCATCTCATGAGACAGAAACTAGTCTTTGGATTGGGTTCAGCATTTTATCCACAACAGTCATTCTCAAAGTGTTGGTCTCCAGACCAGAAGCATCAGCATCACCCAGACACTTAGTAAAGATGCAAATTCCAGCTGGGCATGGTGACGCATGCCTGTAATCCCAGTATCTGGGAGGCTGAGACAAGAGAATCACATGCAGGTTAGAGGTCAATCTCAGCAACTTAGACCCCATTTCAAAATAAAAAATAAAATAGGGCTGGGGTGGAGCTTGGAGGTAGAATGCCTCTGGGTTCAACCTCCAGTCCCCTGCCCCTGCCAAAAAAAAAAAAAAAGAAATGCAAATTCCTCACTACTATGTGCATACACAAAATTATCGATGCCAATCTCAATATCATATAGGGAGAACAGGGGGGAGTGGCTGGGATCGGGGGAAGTTTACCAAGTGCTGTGCATATGTGTGTCCCTATCACTCTGAACTTCATTATGATGTATGATTACAATGCACCAATAAAAGTACATTAAAAATGCAAATTCTTGGGCTCACCCCAAAATTATTGAATCAGAAACTCTGGAGGTAGGGGGCAATAATCTGTGTTTTAACAAACCTTCCTTGTGAGTCTGTTGCTCACTGAAGTTTGAGAACCACTGTTCTACAGGTACAGGACAAGATGTAAAAAATAAAAGAGGTAAGTACAGAAAGCAAAGGGTTAAGAGAACCAAAAACTTTAGGCAAGACAAAAATTGCTTCTGTTTTATGTCAAGCACAAGGAAAAAAGGCACACCAGATCCTCTATTATTTCAGTGTTGAAATGCATGAGAAATCATAGTGTATTTTTATTGTTTGGAGGTAAAGAATGAAGAAGAACCTGGTGTTAACTTACATAATGGGGAATCAAGCTCAGTCTTAGCACTAATCGTGCCCTGGCAACTGCATCACATCTTGAAAGGAATATCCCCTCAATTCCTGTGGGAGGATAGGATACTTCATTTATTCTTATAGATGCATATCCACAGTATAATGACGGTAATGATGATACTGGTGGTTTTAAATTTGGCCTCCTGTTCTTTGACACTTTTCCCATTAAGGAAAATGTCCTGTTCCCTTGAGTCTGAGCAGGCTGGGATGGATGCATTATGACAGAGGGGACATTATGTGACTATGGAGGGTAGGCCACCAAAGGCCATCCACTGAGCCTCTCAGAATGCTCACTCTTCTAAAAGCACAGATGGCTCACTGTTAGAAGATCGAGTCACCTGTAGAAAGGGCTCCTGTCACCAATCTCAGTCTGGCCCAGGCCAGAGCCCAGGCTGGTGAGTGAAAAATCCTCCAGGTGAGCCCAGTCTCCTGCTGTGTGGGTCGCCCCCAGATGTTCACGCTTTTCTACCCAGGAGGCCGTGGACCTCAGGGAGCTGATGCAAGCTGCATCTGCTATGGTGTGTTTGAATTCCTAACCCACAGGCAGTTATCTGTTTTACATCACTAACTTTGGGGTAGTTTGTTATGCAGCAATAGCTAACTGAAACAAATTATCCCATTACCTACCATTTCCAGAGCACCAGCTCTGCATCTGGCACAACATTATGCTTTAGATGTTATACTTATCCTTTCAACTACTCTGTAAAAATATATTATCCCCACTTTGCAAATGAAGAAATGAACTCTCTGAAAAAGATAGGCATAATTCAAAGACACACATCTGGTAAGTGGCTAGTTTATGTCAAAATTCAGTGCATAAAATGCCCAAATACCAGTCTTTATGCACAATTTTTAATGGCAAGCATTAAAAATTAATAATGACATACTTATATTGTCTATTTTATTTAAAAATGTTAGTGCCTTTTCTGTGAAGAATGGATGTCTACCCATCAGGAGATGTGAAAGCCACTAATCTATTATTAATCACAATTAGTAGTTATTATATCATTGTACTATGCAATATATAATGTCAGCATTCATTACTAACTTGATTTAATTTCTTTTGCCACAATTATGAGATATTTGTCATGAAAAAATACAGGGATTTGTGTCCTTGAATAAGCCAACCAGTTAGAAATTTACCTGTCCGCAGAGTGTCACTAACAATAAAGTGGTTAAGATCTGAACATATTTATGAAGCCAAGAAAGGTACTTATCCACTCAGTGGACATCTGATAATATTTAATAGCTCTACTTGAGTTTCTTCAATTTTTTTGTGAATGATACTTACAAACACTTTCCCATGCATATTTCTTATGTATGGAAACAAGAGCCTTTTCATTTAATTGTATTTTTCTACACAGTTTCCTGCCACAGCCTTCGTGTTCCTCACTTTTCTCTCATAACCATCAACAGTCCAAGTCTAGAATAGAAATAATGGATTTGAAAGCCCAGAATGTTCCAAAGTTTTCTGCTCATTTTATTTATACCACTAATGCTAATTTTCCAGTTTATGTGCCAACAAAATAAAAAAAAGTGAATCAGGAACTTGGAATCATCCTTGAGCATCATCCAGATGGCCCCCTTGGGGCCCTGCTCTATCATCAGAAAATGTGTATTAGGTGTGAATGTGATAAATGAGCGAGTCAAACTTGGGTTCAATTCTAACTACTCCATGACCTTGAGTGACTTATTTAACCTTGTTGAGCCTCAGTTTTCTCATCTGTAAAACAGGGTTAGGAAAACCTGATTTATATAATTGTGAGAACTAAATGAGCACAATAACTGGGACATAGTGGTGCTTGCTACAGATAGGTATATTTGAAATGCACCGAAAACTTCTGGCTACAAACAGTGGGATGAGCATATGCTCTCTCCAAAAATTCCAATGAAATGACACTATAAGAGCCTGGAAAACAAGGAAGGATGGAACACCAGAAAAACAATGTCGAGTTGATTCCCTCCCTCCCTCTCCTCCCTCCCTCCCTTCCTTGTACTAGGGATTGAACCCAGGGGCATTCTACCTCCAACCTATGTCTCCAGCCATTTTTATTTTTTCTTTTTAAAATTTGAAGCCAGGCATGGTGGCACATGCTTGTAATCCTAATACTTGGGAGGCTGAGATAAGAGGATTGCAGGTTCGTGGCCAGCTTCAGCAACTTAGCGAGAGCCTGTTTCAAAATAAAAAATAAAATAGGGCTGGGGGTGTAGCTCAGAGGTAGAATGCCCCTGGGTTCAATCTCCTGTACCACACACACACACACACACACACACACATATTTGAAACAGGGTCTCGCTAAGCTATTGAGGGTCTCACTAAGTTGCTGAGGCTGGCCTCGAACCTTCAATCCTCGTCTCAGCCTCCCAAGTACTGGGGTTCCAGGCGTGCGTCACATCGCCCAGCTCGAGTTGATTTCTTGAAGCCGTTAAGTACAGGGCTGTGGCTTGATTAGAGATGAGGCAATGCAGTACAACTGGGCCTAGAGGAGGCTTCTAAGGAAGGAGCCAAGGAAAATACCAAGTTCAGAGTCAGCAACGATGGGAATCCAGGGACACTCAATAAGAGGAGTAGGTATTTAAAATGCTATCGGCCATTTGACTTCTTGTCACAAAAAACAATGAACTGTCCCCAGTCTAAGATCTGCAATAATCCTTGCCTTCAATAACATGGAGAAGTTTCTCATTGGTTCCTAAGAGGGTCTTGAGCTCAAAGCCAAATAGGCCAGTGCCCAGAAATCTTGGGACCCCGTAACAGACAGGCAGATCTCAATCTGCCAGCCATCCAATCAATCAGAAGAATGGGGGAACTTCTACACTTCAGTGAAATGCAGTAAACACCGCAGCGTCCGCTTTCCAGCATACGGCTTTGCTGGCTTCAGCAAATAACACTGCAGGAGGGCTGAGGCTTCCACATCTGATCGTTCCCCAAACCAAAAGGGAGAGCTGCCCATCATAAACCCCACACTTGCTCGCCCCCAGAGCCTGGCGGCTGCCTCCTACCAAAAACAGAGGCTGCTACAGCTGCCAAGTAAATCCACACCACTCCCTAGATCGTTCTAACCTTCAATTAAGATTATGAAACTGTGACCAGAGGACACCAGATACTTGAGGAAAAATAAGAGTACTGGGAACAATGAGACTAAAAACCGGAATATTGATGCCCTAGGAAAGAGAATTGATGAAAGAAATGGAAGAGAGATCATTTAAAAACTCTAGTTGATATCTTCAGAGAGATTCAAGATTCCGTAACAACAGGAATAAGTTGTTATTAAAAACAGATCAGAAAATAAGACAATGAGGTTGGGCCTTATGGCTCACTCTTGCAATCCCAGTACTTTGGGAGGCTGAGACAGGAGGATCGCAGGTTCACAGCTAGCCTTAGCAACTTAGTGAGACCCTCTGCAACTCTGTGAGCCCGTTTCAAAATAAAAAATAAAATAGGGCTGGGGTCTACCTCAGAGGTAGAATGCCCCTGGGTTCAACCCCCAGCACCAAAAAAGAAAGAAAGAAAATAAGACAACCAATCAATAGTACTTACAAACATAGATGTAAAAATCACAGTAAGATTTTTGGATAATACATAATAACCAGGAATGCAAGAATAGCTTACCAGTAGGAAATACATAAAATATATAACTATACATATAACAAAATGTGTATTGTTAAATTAAAATAGTGAGTGACACACTATATGATGATATCTATGCATGGTGGACAGGCAGTTGGTACAATCCAATACACACTCCTGATAAAAACCTCTTAGTAAAGTTGAAATTGTCAATATTTTTCTTAACTTGATAAATGGAGTCTACCAGAAACCAGTGACAACCACTGTTCTAATTGTGAAACAAACACCAGTGTTCCTATGTCTGCTAAGACCAAAGGGTTTCTGCCAATACTACCACTCTTTGCTTTTGCTCTGGTACAGTCCAGAAAAAGAGCTTAAATTTATAAATACTCTATGGCAGGATTTGGCAAACTTTTTCTATAAAGGCTCAGATAGTAAATATGTCAGGTTTTGCAGGTTACTCTAGTCTGCTACTATAAGGAAAAGCTGCTATAGACAATATGTAAACAAATAAGCATGGCTAGTGTCAATAAAAATTTATTCACAAAAACAGTCACAGTGGATCTGGCCTACAGGCCCTAGAAAAGACAAAATCAATATAAATTTGTACATAATATGATGTACATAATATCATATTATGTACAAATCTAGGTAGAAAATTCAAGAGAGTCGGGTGAAAGTTGAATTAATAAGGTAGCCAATGTGAGTTAAATACATACACAGTCCAATATATACAGCAATAAATATTAGAAAATGACATAGCTAAAAGATCAATTTGTATAGCAACAGAAGCTATGAAAAACATAGAAATAAATAATAAGCACTTCTCCAGTTCTACATAGAGAATATTATGGCTGAGACAGGAGGATCGCAGGTTCGCAGCCAGCCTCAGCAACTTAGGCTCTCAGCAACTTAGTGAGACCCTGTTTCCAAATAAAAAATAAAATAGGTCTGGGGTGTAGCCCAGAGGTAGAAGGCCCTGGGTTCCATCTCCAGTACCACACACACACACACACACACACACACACACACACACACACACTAAATATATAAAAATAAACTGAATCTCCAAATGACTTAAAAAGAAAGTCAACAAGTTAATTCCAAATTTTATCTGAGAAAAAAGATTATTCTTAAATAACAACAAGAATTGTATTTTAAAGAAACAAATATTTTGGTGCATCAGGATTTATACAAATATACCAGTGGAAAAGGACAGAGATTACAGGATTCAAATTTAATGTATGAAAAAGTTGGCAGTGGAAAAAAGAATAGATTACTTATTAAATGGTATTGAGGTAATTGGATATCCATTTGGAAAAAATAAAGCTATATCCCCATTCCTATCACCATACACAAAAGAAATTCAAGTTGGGTTATGAATCTAAGTGTAAAGGAAAAATTACAAGAGTCATAGAAGACAGCCCTCCCTCCGTCCCTCCCTCTCTCCCTCCCATCCTTCTGTAATTTGTGGCAGATACTACTGATTAGCTCTCTGAACATCCTTTCCAAGTGCCCTTTATGATATGTTCCCATAATACTGAAGCTGGAAATCTAGAAATAATGTTTCTCAGACTCCCTGGCAGTTAGGGTTCTACCTGTGACCAGCTGAGCAGACACCGATTTGAGAGCTGTAGGCAGAAATGAGGAACAAGAAGTGGAAGAGGAACCCAGAGGAACAGTGGCTTCCCGGGCAGGTGACCTCCCCTCGCATCTTACATTGAGGAGTGGGTATTGGTGGCAGTGAGCTTTCAGCCAGACAGTCCCAAAGGTCTGGTAGGGTATTTCTCTTGCTTATGTAATTCCTGACTGTTAACATCTAACATAACTGACCCTCCCAATTATGAATCCAGCCATGGACTTTGTAATAAACTCCTTTTGCTTGACCTAGAGTAGATTCTGTTTTCTTTTTTTTTTTTTTTTTTGCGGTACCGGGGATTGAACCCAGGGGCGTTCTACCTCCGCGCTACGCCCCCGGCCCTACTTTTTTATACTTTATTTTGAAACCGGGTCTCACGAAGTTGTGGAGGGCCTCACTAAGTAGACA
>PVJS01020351.1:0-32688 GCA_004027185.1 Glis glis
AGTTGCGGAGGGCCTCACTGAGTAGAGAGAGAGAGAGAGAGAGAGAGAGAGAGAGAGAGAAGACAGGGAGAGAGAGAGAGAAAGAGAGAGCTGAGGCTGGCCGCGAACCCGGATCCTCCGGTCTCCCCCTCCCAAAGTACTGGGATTACAAGTGTGCGCCACCACGCCCGGCCTTTTTTTTTTTATTTTGTATTGAGGATTGAACCCAGGAGCATTCTACCTCTGAGCTATACCCGCAGCCCTATTTTACTTTGAAACAGGGTCTCACTAAGTTGCTGAGGGCCTTGCTAAGTTGCTGAGACTGGCCTCCAACCGGTGATCCTCCTGTCTCAGCCTTCTAAGTACTGGGATTACAGGTGTGTACCACCATGCTTGGTTCTCCAAAATATTCTCTAAGAAGCTGGAGAACAACGGAAGGAGTCTTGTCTGTATATTTCTTTGCCTTCTCCTTTTCCTTCTCCCCCTCCTTTTATGCCTTTGTGGCATTTATTTCCAGGTAGCCTCTAGAGTTTTATGGCTCCTTGCAGGAATATGTTCTCTTTTGGAGTTCAATGCAACTAGGAACAGGGTGACTTTATCATACAGATGGTCAAAGAATACATACCTGGAGCTGGTTGAGGTGGTGCACAAATGTAATCACAGTACTTGGGAAGCTGAGACAGGAGGATCGCAGGTTCGAGGTCAGCCTCAGCAGCTTAGTGAGACCCTGTTTCAAAATAAAAATAATAAAATAGGACTGGGGTGTAGCTCACAGGTAGAATGCCTCTGGGTTCAATCTCTAGTATCAAAAAAAAAGGAATACATATCTCATTGTAGAAAATCTTTAAATATGTTAATCTACTGACCAAGAATAACCACTGTCCAAGCCTTCCCTCCTCTCTTCCATGCTGGGTAGATGCACCCTGATTCAGCTCTTCAATCACACTTAACTCTCCACTTCCTGTCTCCCTGGCTGTCACCTGTCCCCGTAAACGCAGGACATCAAGACCTTAAGTGCTGCTTCCAAAGAAAGCTACTAAGTGTGTGTCCTCACATAAATATGTCACATAAATATGACAAGCAAATGCATTTTTAATATGGTTAGTCAGTAGTAAATAAGCGGTTTTCACCTGGGAAATAAAAGTGGGGGAATCCCTCCCTCTTAAATTATTTATACACCCTTCCATATAACCATAGAATGAAATTTCCTGGAGTAAAAGGGCAGAGGCCTAAGCCTTGGGATCACAAGGAGTTTTATTTTTAAGAGTCTATTTGGCAATGTAGTTGAAACCTCACAGTTCTAGAAAGAAATGCAGCTGGGTATGGTGGCACACACCTGTAATCCCAGGACTTGGGAGGCTGAGACAGGAGGATCACAGGTTTGAAGCCAGCCTCAGCAACTCAGTGAGGCCCTCAGCAACTTAAGACCCTGTTTCAAAATAAAAAATACAAAGGGTTGGGGTATAGTGCAGAGGTAGAACACCTACAAAAATCCGCAGTACCAAAAGAGAGACAGAGAGAGAGAGAGAGAGAGAGAGAGAAAGAAAGAAAGAGAGAAAGAAAAAGAAAGAAAGAAAGAAAGAAAGAAAGAAAGAAAGAAAGAAAGAAAGAAAGGAAGGAAGGAAGACAGGAAGAAAGAAAGAAAGGCAAACGTGACTGGTTTAAGGTCTATTTTCTTCTCTCTCTGCTCTAACCCTTATGACTGTGGGGGTGAGCCACTAAGCCATGTCCCGTTCATTGCTGGGCAAACTTGATGAAGGAATTCCTTCTATCTAGAAAAGCTAAGTCAACTCATGAACAGAGTCAGGTTAATAATACTTCTGCCCCATTGAAACGCGGGCATGGCCGCTCACGGGAGATTGAATTTCGTATTTGATTTCAATTAGCAAAGCATAAATTAGGTTTAATTTTCTCCCTGCCTCCCCTTCCTCGAATGGATGATTCATGGTCCTAGAAAGGCCACTGCATGTGTTTCAGAGACGAGAAAGGAGAATTCATCCTTCCAAACAGTGCAGCTGCCCCTGCTTACATCTTCATCTCTTTT
Source organism: Glis glis (assembly GCA_004027185.1). Classification (NCBI taxonomy): domain Eukaryota; kingdom Metazoa; phylum Chordata; class Mammalia; order Rodentia; family Gliridae; genus Glis; species Glis glis. The sequence goes on from PVJS01020351.1 coordinate 2,024, forward strand.
CGCAGATATCATTCTGTACCTGAAAGATAGGAGAGCTTTGGCATTGCTGCTTAGACCTACCAGCTCGAAACACAGCTCCCACAAGAGCAAAAACATGCAACACCCCCCATTTGTCTAGTCTGTACATGGAAACCGTGACTTCAGAATGACAAAGATGTGGCTGTTCATGAGATTCCTTGCAACCTGCAGGAGCTCCTAAGATCAAAATTTAACTCCAGGAGAATATGATCTGCTCAATCCCATAGTACTGGGGGTCCCCATCTGACCCTCACTTTTCTAAGACATCAACTCCTTGGTGATTCTAGTTTCTCTACTTTCCTGTCCCTCCCGTTTGCTCAGCTCATTACCTCCCAAAGAACACTGTCTCAGTCAACATTCTCACTGCTATAATTCAAAACAGCTGACCACAACTTAGAGGAAGGAAGATTTGTTTGCTCACAGTTTTTGGAGATTTCAGCGTTCAGTCCATGTCAGGCCAGGTCTGTGGAGCTCAGGGCATTTTGGAGGGAAACAGAGAGAAGGAGAGAGCAAGGGCTCTGTTCTCCATCACAGAGGTCAGAAGCAGAAAAAGCAAGGAAGGGGACTCAAAAACAAAAACACTGTCCCTAAGGCCACATCCTAAGGGACCCACCTTCTCCAGCCACACCCTACCTGCTAAGTTACCACCCAGTAAATCCATTACAATGGATTTATCCACTGGTGAGATTACAGCCCTCTTGACTTAATTACATCAAATTTGAACATTAATACATGAGCTCTTCAGGTGACATTCTATATCTAACCATAACACACACTTCTCCACTGCCTCACTACCTTCAGAAGTGAGGTAGTTGGGTTTTACCCTTGCCTATGTCTGGGACTTGGGCAAATAGAATTAGCAATCTGAACTTTAGTTCAGGTTGAACTAATGCCTATGAGTATTTTTAATCCCGACCTGGCCTCCCACCCAGAGCTTTTCTGATGATGCACTTGAGTTAATAGGTGGGAAGGCGTTTGAAAACAACAAAGTGTTTCATTGACACAAAGGATGGTGACAATGATGATGATGACAGTGATGGTGATGATACTGAGGCTGCAGAGCGGATGATGATGAGGATGGTGGTGGTGACAATAATCATGAAGAAGATGAAGGAGAAAGAGGGGGGAGGAGGAGGCTCATAATACTCCTTCTGGAACAATATGCCTTGATAGAGTTCCAAGAGGGTCTCTTCAGGTGATTCTACTGTTTAACTCAGATTAAATAATTATGAGAGTACTAAGAAGAAGTGGAATACCATTGATTTGTGTAAAGCCCAGGCCATTGTGTAAATGCCCTGGCTGAGTTTCACACATTCAAATGCAAAACTTTCTCCCTACCTGAAGCAGGGTCCTTCTTCCATACTCCATTCATAGGTTCTCCTCTGGCCTTCTCCTTGTTCCACATTGTTTCTTTTAGATATAGCGAGGCTCCAAAATTCATTCACATTGGTAAAATTTCCAAGTTACCAGGCCATGAATTCACTGTGTGAAATCCTAACTCCTACAGTTTTACATGGAAGACAAAGATGATTGAGAACCAGACCACTGGCTTGGGAGCAGCTCTCCTGTGCTTCTGGAAATAAGTTGAAGTTGGTGGATCCCTTCTAGATCTTATTGTAACAAATCAGAGTGTGAAGAGATGAGTTCACCTGTTTTTTAGTTTCTCATAGGAATGGGGAATTGTCATTTTTAGACAAAAGAGACAGAGGAGATCACTATTTTTTTATTGTTCTTTTTAGTACTGGAGATTGAACCCAGGGGCATTCTACCTCTGAGCTACACCACCAGCCCTATTTTTTAATTTTGAAACAGGGTCTTGTTAAGTTGATGAGGCTGTCCTTGAACCTGCAATCCTCCTGTCTCAGTCTCTCAAGTACTGGGATTGCAGGCATGTGCCACCACGCCCGGCTCAGATCACTCTTTCAAATTCTGAAATATCTTCCATGGTGAGGTATTAACAGTACATCCTATGCCATCAAGGCAGGAAATAAAGGCTGGAAAATTTGTCTACACTGTAAAATGAGCAAGATCCTTGGTGTCCCTGGATATGGGAAAACAATACTGCAACACTGCTCTAGAGTTGACTGTGGTTCTTTCAGCCTTTTTTCTTTTTCTTTTTTTTTTTTTTGGTACTGGGGATTGAACCCAGGGACATTCTACATCCAAGCTACACCCCCAGTCATATTTTATTTTTTAATTTGAAACAGGATCTTGCTACATTGCTGAGGCTGGCCTGGAACCTGCACACCTCCTGTCTCAGCCTCCCAAGTACTGGGATTACAGGTGTACACCACCATACCTGGCTCTTTCAGTCTTTTTTTTTTTTTTTTTTGCGGTACCGGGGATTGAACGCAGGGGCGTTCTACCTCCGCGCTACGCCCCCGGCCCTATTTTTTATGCTTTATTTTGAAACCGGGTCTCACAAAGTTGCAGAGGGCCTCACTAAGGAGAGAGAGAGAGACAGAGAGAGAGCGAGAGCTGAGGCTGGCCATGAACCCGGATCCTCCGGTCTCCGCCTCCCAAAGTACTGGGATTACAAGCGTGCGCCACCACGCCTGGCTCTTTCAGTCTTTAAGTGGTAGGGAAGGACCAAAAGCCAATTGAGAAAGATCTTGCAAAGAGCAAAGTGGACTTTCCTAGACAGCACTCCCAGCCTAGTGGGGAAGATGGACATGGAGTACATATAGCAAAAGGCTCTGCACCATCGTGAGAGGGAGTGCACAGGGCACACATGAAATGGGGCAGGGAGTAGGCAATGTGAGGGAGAAACAACTAGAGGAAAGGGGAGCCCTCTAAGTGCTGTGGCATGAAGGTGCACACTCAGCAGCTTCGTTCCATCCCAAATTGTAAGATAAGTGTTATGCTTCAGAGTTAGGCTGAAGCACCAAGTGGTAGATGCTAACAAAATGAGACATAAAAATACATAAGTCCCAGTAATTACCAAGTCTATGAGGCAGAGCTTTGGGATAAAAGGAGAAGTAGACATAAGGGATATTATTAACAAGGAAAACCTTTTCCCAGAAGAGAAAATATGGTATCTTTTCTTTAAATGGCTACAAAGGGAACATAAATCCTTTCAGGGACCCTCTACTTCCTATAGTTTCCTTGCCACTGGCTGAGACCAAGATCAAAAGATAACTCTTGGCCAGGCACAGTGGTGCATGCCTGTAATCCCAGTACTTGGGAGGCTGAGATAGGAGGATCACAGGTTCACGGCCAGCCTCAGCAACTTAGTGAGGCCCTCTGCAACTTAGTGAGACCCTGTTTCAAAATAAATATGAGAAGGGCTGGGGTATAGCTCTTAGGTAGAATGCCCTTGGGTTCAATCCCCAGTACCAAAACAATAATAATAATGGTAATAATAATAGTAACTCTCTTCTCTTAGCAGCCAGCTACTTGTGGACTCATATCAAGAAGGAAACACAAGGCCAACAGAAATTCACCTTTTCTGAAAATGCTCTAAAAGCAATAATAGTTAAAATTAAAAAATATACCTTTATACTTGTGCGTGTTAAGTTAGATGTGAATATAAATTAGCTATGGGGCTCAGGGATGATCAACAAGTCTCGCAAAACTATATTTTAAAGGTGGGCACTGTGAGGGCTTGGGAACTTAAGGGGTTGTCTCAAACTTCCCCAGCAAATTAATGACAGAAGTAGAACCAGGACACCTTCCCATGCTGGGAATGTGGAGAGGGACGTTCCAGTACAGCCTGCCTGATAATTTCAGTGAGCATGATTTCAAAGGGATTTTCATAATTGCTTCTTGAATCTCAGCACAGGTCATTTTGAATATCTCTCATCCCATAGAACCATTCTGGACTCCTTGGAAAGCATTATTTTGAAATTGGAGAATCAATAATGGAGTTTTAGTTGCAGAAAATGATGACCAGATGGGAGATTGCCCATGAGGCCATGAGTAGGAGTAAAGCTTGACCAGTCTTTCATGATTTGGAGTCAGGAAGACCTTCATCACAGCTTCTTTCTGGCTCTGAATGAACCCCTACAGTCCTGTTGTTGCCACGATTGTGGGGCACAAGCACACTGAATGTGTGGCATGGAGCTCATCTGTGTTCACACCTCTCACTCCCGCTAGTCTCAAGCATCACACACCCATTCCCTGGTTCCTTTTTCCAGAAAAAACCAAGATCGACATTCAAATTGAGACTCAGAGCAATAGAGATGTCTCTCTTTAGCCCCACTGGCCCCACTGAGTCAACTTGCTTCCAGTCAAGTTTCCTGGGTGGGAGGACCCACTCAGGGAGAACTTGTTTCTCTACTTATTTTCTTTCTCTTTTTTTTTCATTTTGAAGTAATTTATTTTTTTAATTTTTTTAATTTATTTTTTTATTTATTACATTTACTGGTGCATTGTAGTTATACATTTTGGTAAGTGTCAGGGTATCAGAAGTATGCATACACACAACACATCACATGGTGTTCCGGTCAGCATTCAAACAGCTATAATCTAAAAGACTGACCACATAATTTAGAGGAAAGAAGATGTATTTTCTTACAGTTTCGGGTTCAGTCCATGTGAAACTGGGGACTGCAGATCTCAGGGAATGGCGGCAGCGGAAAGTGGAGAGAGGGAGAGCATATGAGTTGTGCTCCTCACATGATGGAGGCTGGAAGCAAGAGAGAGAGAGATCAGGGGGAGGAGGAACCACATATAATCCCCAAGGCTGCAGCCCCAGGGACCCACATCCAGCCATACCCTACAGACCTAGGCCACCACCCAGGTAAATCCATCACAATAGATTTATCCTCTGCTTGGATTATAACCCTCATGACTCAATTACATCAACTCCAAACACCGATTTATGAACTTTTCAAGGGGCCATTCTATATCTAACCATAACACGTGGTCTCTGCTGGGAGAAGCCTGCCCTTACAAAGGTGCTAGGCTCTCCACCCCAAGTGCCCCAGCAACCTGGGTCCTATGGTATTTTTCCAGGGCAGGCTATTCTGAGAAAAAAGGCACTGGAAAGTCAAAGGGGATCTTTAGGGTTGCACTGAAGACTAGAAAGAAGTTGATGCAGGAATCAGGTGCAGGCCAACAGAATAGAGCTGGGAAATGTGTTGTGAACAACCCTCAGAGTCATGTCTTACTTCTTCATTTTACAGGTGCAAAATCAGGATGTATCCTATGTTACCTAAGGTAACAGAGATGAGTCAGACTTTTTGAACCCAGGTCCATTCTACCTTCAAGCTATACCAGCCCTTTTTATTTTTTATTTGAAACAGGGTCTCACTAGGTTGCTGAGAGTCTCGCAAAATTGCTGAGGCTGGTCTCAAACCTGCAATCTTTCTGTCTCAGCCTCCCCAGTACTGGGATTACAGGTGTGCATCACCATTCCAAGCTAAGCCAAACTTTTAACCTGGATCTATTGACTTCTTTCCCAGTGCACTTGCCACTACACCACACATCAGAGGTGCAGGAGATCAAACAAGGGTATGGAAAAGTAGCTTTGCCTAGTAAATTGGTCTCTGAAATACTAAGAATATTTCAGGGGTAGTTTTTCCAGGGGGCAAGGGTGAGAGCATGCTCAATTCTGATTGGGCCCCAGGGTCCCCTCATCAAAGTACAGTTCATCCATTTTTATTAGTTCACCCAAAGTCATTGGGTACTACTGATATTAACCATGCTATAGACATGCCTTTAGATAAACCTAGACCTTTGTATGTGTTTGACCAGTGCACACACTTTTCAACCACCCTTCGGTAACTCTCCATTTGATCTGTCAACCAGGAGTTGGAGAACTATCACTTTGAATAAGTTGGTGTCCCACAGAGATCATTGGCAATCGTCTCTACAACTCAATTAGACACACGAAGGTTGTTTTAGGCAGTGGCAGTTTGCTAAACCAAACCAAGGAGCTTCGAAACTTGTATCAGTTATTCCATTCCTTCATTTATTCGGGAAACCTGTATGTGTTATCATTGCGGTAGGAGCTAGAGAAAGGTTGTGAATGAGAAGCCCCATAAATGGTTCTTGTAAAGCTTTAACGGGAGAAAGATGCCCATCTGTATAGGAAGGTATGAAAGCAGTCTAGCCAGTAGACAAGAATGAATGGGATGGTTTCCCTGGGGGACACAGGATTCTGGAAGTTGACCATGAAAAGGATTGTGGGCTGTAGGAGATATCAGATGTCTTCTCCCTTTACATCTCAATTTGAGAGAAGAGTTGATACTAAGTGTTTGAAAATTTTCTACTAACCTCCTCCCAACACACACACACACACACACACACACACACACACACACACGCCTCTGTACCTGGAAGAAACAGGAGACAACCTGGGATAAAAAAGAAACAGGAAATGAACTGGAACTGCAGGCTGAGACTGGGACCAGGCTGGGAAAGTGACAATGTGGTTCTTGGAAGATCAAAGGTGTGCCATTTAGGGTCCTGCTTGTCTTTACCATGGGTCAACAGAGGACAAGGGACTAATGCTTGGCCACTGTCATGCAGCTCTGTGCTGGATGGACGCACACGACGTGGTCCTCTTCGCTCCAACATTTCCAGAAGGCTCAATCCCCTTGGTGGATCTCCCTCTGACACATTTTGCCTAGAATGCGATTATACCCGTGTCTTTTTTTCCTTTATTTTGATGCTTGGAATTGAACCCAGGGGCATTATACCTTCAAGCTACACATCCAACCCTATTTTACTTTATTTTTTATTTTAAAACAGGGTCTCACTAAGTTGCTGACAGCCTCACTAAGTTGCTGAGGTTGGCTTCGAACCTGCGATCCTCCTGTCTCATCCTCCCAAGTACTGGGATTACAAGCATGTGTCACCATGCCTAGCTTATCTGTGTCCTTTTAACAAAGGATATTTTCCCTTAAATATCTTTAGGGGCTGAGGCTTTTTATTATTATTTTGGCATCAGTTCATTTCTAAAATCTTGAGGACAGCCTTGGAACAGTCAAAAATCTACAATAAATGGTAAAAAGAGAAAACAAGTGGTCTGTATTCTTTCTGATAACTCATCGAAAAAGTAATATTTAGCAACCACTTTGATTCCTCCATCCCGAGAGAGAAGAGCCGAAAGCGTTCAGGATGATGGCTGCAAATTCCACTGGGATTTGTCCATCAAAGCCCATGCTTTCTGATTGAGCAGGAGACGGCCTCTTTTCTGTCATTTAGAGAAGAAAATATTTCTTAGTTTTTAGCCCCATGGAAGTGCCTGTAAAGGGGACCATGGGGGACAACCTGGAGTCTGGGGTTGCTTGGAGAACGGGCTTTGGAAATAAGGGCTTTTGTTACTCAAGGCATCCTGTTGAGAGGAAAGAAAGAGCAAGAAATAAAATGGGAACTATTTATGCCACAGGCTGCAGGCCTAGGACTGGGTCTAAATTATCCCTGAGACCAGTCCCCAGGCCAGGAGGAATCCCATCGTCCATCTACCCTGCTCCAGCGGCTCAGAGCAAAGAATGTAGATTGGGGTCTCTATAAATTTCTGGTTTCTAACCTCAGCTAGGCCCTCGGTTCTGCTATTCATTCCTTTTATTGGTCCCTGGGAAGCTCTTTTCCCAGGCCCCTTGTATTCGTTTCAGAATCCTCCCTCTTTTTGCAAGCTTTCAATTCCTACTATCTCCCCTCCCTCTTGTCTGTTGGCCCCGGGAGTTAGCTTCAGGGAGAGAGTCAGGCCATCTCTCTCTACCTCTCCGTTGGACCTGTGTTCCCTCATCCATCAAATGGAGACAGTGGTGGGGCCGACCTCAAGCACAGCAGAAAGACTGTGTGAATCACACACATTTGGAGCTTAGAAAGGGGACAGGGAAAAAGAGAGCTCAGTAGAGCCTGGCAAGGTGGTGCACACCTGTAATTGTAGTACTTGGGAGGCTGAGGCAAGAAGACTGCAGGTTTGTGGCCAGCCTCAGCAACTTAGTGAGACCCTCAGCAATTTGACAAGACCTTATTTCAAAATAAAAAGTGCTGGGGTGTAGCTTGGAGGTAGAGTGCCCCAGAGTTCAATTGTTAGTACCAAAAAACATGCTCCATGGGCTTGCTATTATTATTATTAAAATTAACATTAAAGATACTAGCCATGGTGTGATTCTTAATTCTTGCATACATGTCTCAGTCTGACTATTTCCTAATTTTGCATTAGATCCCTACATTTTTTTGTTTGGGTACTAGAGATTGAACACAGGGGTGTCCTGCCTCTGAGATACACCTCCAGCCTTAGTTATTATTTTTATTTTGAATCAAGGTCTCAGCAAGTTGCTGATGGTCTCCCTAAGTTGCTAAGGCTGTCCTTGAATCTGAGATCCTCCTGTCTCAGCCTTCCAAGTACTGCGATTATAGGTGTGTGCCACCACACCTGACTCTCTAACTCCTAACCTCTAGGATCACACACTGTACTCATTTATTCCCCTCTTCACTCAGTCTCCATAGTGAACACCGGTCCAACAAAGTTCATTCCATCCTTGAATTGTTTTGGACAGATGTTAACTATGAAGACTGAGTGAAGAGGGGAATGAATAAAATCTAACACTTCAAGTTACACAAATCCCATTAAATTCAAACACACACACACACACACACACACACACACACACACACACACACACATACACATCCCCTAGCTAGGTAACAATCCCCAAAGGCTTATCTTGAATTAAAGATAAATACTGGGAACTGTAATAGTTTTTTTGTTTGTTGGTTGTTTGGTTGGTACTGAAGATTGAATTCAGGGCATTCAACCTCTGAGATACACCCCTAGCCCTTTTTATTTTTTATTTTGAAACAGGGTCTTGCTGTGTTGTTGAGAGTCTCGCTGCATTGCTGAGGCTGTCCTCAAACCTGCAATCCTCCTGTCTCAGCCTCCCAAGTACTGGGCTTAGAGGTGTGCATCACGATGCCTGATGGATAGTTGTTACCTCTTGAGTTATCATGTAGTCATGGTGCAAGGCCCATCAGCAGCATTCTTGTTGGCCGTTCATCCCTGCAACAGCAGCTCTCTGCACTTCCTCTCTGTACTACTGGTTACTCTTCTATCTCACTTGCTGGTCACCACTTCTCTCCCAGGGCTGAATCCTCTATTTGCATTCACCCTCCTGCATTTTCATGTTTTTTTGTTGTTGTTAGCTTGTCTGGTTATATTTTTTTTTGTACTGGGGATTGAACTCAAAGGCATTGTACCTCCAAGCTACACCCCCAGCACTATTTTATTTTTATTTTGAAACCGGGTCTTGTTAGGTTAATGAGAGTCTCACTACTTGCTGAGGCTGTCCTCGAACCTGCAATCCTCCTGTCTCAGCCTCCCAAGTACTGGGATTACAGGCATGTACCACCATGCCTGGCTCATTTTCATGGTTTTAAACATGATCTCTACGTTGATTAGTCACGGTGTCACATTTTTTTTTTTTTTTGCAGTGCCGGGGATTGAACCCAGGGGCGTTCTACCTCCGCGCTACACCCCCGGCCCTATTTTTTATACTTTATTTTGAAACCGGGTCTCACGAAGTTGCGGAAGGCCTCACTAAGGATAGAGAGAGAGAGACGGAGAGAGAGAGAGAGAGAGAAAGAGAGAGAGAGAGAGAGAGACAGGGAGAGAGAGAGAGAGCTGAGGCTGGCCGCAAACCTGGATCCTCTGGTCTCCACCTCCCAAAGTACTGGGATTGCAAGCATGCGCCACCACACCCGGCTACGGTGTCACATTTTTAGCTCAGATCTTGCTCTTAAACTCCAGATTTTCACATCAAAGTATCCTTGACGTGTCCATTTGGAGGTATAGTAATTAACGCAATGCATCCCAACCAAATTCCCGATGTTCTGTCCCATCTAAACCTAACCCAGCCAACCCATTCGTTCTTTCCAATATCTCTCCGTCTGAGTAAATGACTACTCTGTTTTTGAAGCCACACACACACACACACACACACACACAAAACTATACTATTCTTACTCCTCTCATTCTCTTATATCTTCATATAATTTAAAACCAACGATGTTCAGAACCCAGCTACTTCTCATCCCTCCAACTTAGATCTGTCAGATCTGGCAAATAACTTCACAGGGTCTACGTATGCTGAATATTTAGATTTCTCTTACATGGTCTACTGAGATCTCCCCAGAGTGGTCTCCCTTCTACTAGCTTAATCCCTGTCTTATTTATAATACATTCCGCATCCAGGGCCATGATAACTGACAAGGGAAACTGATTATATCATCCTCTTACTAATAAACTACTCGTGATTCCTGTGTTAGTCAGTCACTTCTTTAACTGGAAGTGACAGGCGGCATGACTTAAATAAGATCAAGGGCTACAGGGAATTTACTGGCTCATGTAACAGATTTCCAAAAGGTGTCTGGCTTTAGGTATAATTTATACCTAATAATTTAATAATATCGGTAAGTCGGCTCTTTTTCGATCCTCTCTGCTTTCCTCCCTGTCTCCCAGTATTTACCTCTGCTGACGTCTTTTGCTCAATGTCTTCTCACATGACATAAATATGGCTGCTTGTCATCAAGCCTCTGTCACTCTTAAAAAATTTCACAGGGAAAAATATTTTCCCAAGAGCTCTATCAAAAATAGGTCACATGGCCACTTAGGAACCCATTCTTGTGGTCAAGGATCTAGGGGACTCTCCTAGTCAGACTTAAGTCACATTTAGAGACCAGGCAGAGCCAGCCCCTACCTTTAAGGCTTAGGAAACATAATTATTGAGAAGGAGAGAATGATTCCAAAAGGAGATGCCAGGAAAGCCAATGCAATGTTTTTTTTTTTTATGGTACCCTATGGCCTCCATGATAGATTCCAAATTCCTCAGCTTAGTACATAAGGCTCTTCGCAATCTGTCCCCCAACCATCCCTCCAGCAAGCTCTCCAACAACTACTCCCTACTCAACACTCCTGCCGCACTGACTTGTCACCATGTCCTACACAGCTTTTGCTCGACTCTGTACGTGTAATATCTTCCCCACACCAATCCTGCCTCTTCCTGCAAAATATCACTTCTGCTTCATGCTCAAAGACCGGACCAAAATGTACTCTCCGTGATTCCCCAGCTGAACCCATCCCATTCTCTGCACAAATGCCACTTAAGATCACAAAATGCCACTTCTCTGAGCCATTGTTTCCTAGTAGACTGTGAGGTAGGAATGGGAGGTATTCCTTGGAGGTAGGAATGTCAGCTTCAGCTCTGCACCTGCAGTGCCTAGCCCCCGGATTGATACAACGAATACTGAACAAAGGGGAAATGAAGGGTTTAGGGATGGAGTAAATAGGTTATGGAATGAAGGGAGCACCAGCGTCTTCAGTCTTTCTCCCTCTCTCCCACTCCTTAATCTCACGTTTCCCTTCCCTTTGTCTCTTTACTCTCTGACCTTATTGATCTCTTGTGAAGAGCTCATAGGTGAATGAATGAAATGGAAGAGCTGTTTACACTTCCAAAAGGTGAGGGAGGGACTTCCGATTTTTATTGTTTTTCCCGGATATGATTGGCACCTAACTTTCCATCTCAAAACATCATTAAGGACCTCAAGAGGTAAGTAGTCCAGGAAAGAGTTATCTCTTTCTTTGGGGGGGACTTCCATATCCTCCATCAACACTCCTTTTGGTATTTTATCATTCTGGATAAGCATTACACTTTGAGGTTGAGGATGCTGCTCTATGGTAGAGTGCTTGCCTAGCATGCTTTGGGTTTGATTCTCAACACACACACACACACACACACACACACACACACACACACACAAGAATTGCCCCCTTATGTCTGACTAAATAACATCAATTTGTAAATCTTTTCCTTTATTTTTATTTTTATTTTTTGGTACTAGGGATGGAACTCAAGGGCTGTCTACTTCCAAGTTATACACCCCAGCCCTCCATTTTTTTTTTTTTGGAAGAGGGTCTTGCTAAGTTGCTGAGGCTGGTCTAAAACCTGCAATCCTTCTGTCTCAGCCTCCCAAGTCCTGGGATTCCAGGCATGCGCCACCATGCTTGACTTTTTCCTTTATTATAGAGCACTGTTCACTGGGCACTTGTCAGGTGTTGTTTCCTGTACCCCAGTGCTCTTCTGACAGATGTCCCCATGGCTCCTTGCCTCACTCCATCAAGTCTGTCCAAATGTTCCCATCTCAGAAAGTTCTCCCCTGTCCACCCCATTGAACATCATGACCCTCCTTCCTATCCTGGACCCCTGCCCCTGCAGCCTGCAGTATTTTCTTCCTAGCCCTCCTTGGTGCCTGTGGTAAACAGCATATGTCATCATTACACGTTCTATTGCTTGCTCTCAATCTCTTAGGCTAAAACATAAACCTCAGGAGGTCAGGGACTCACTGGCTCTTGTTCACCCCTTTATCCTGAGCTCCCAGAATCATGCTTGACATGTAGTGAGTGCTCAATAAATGTTTACCAAGTGGATAAAGAAAGACCAAGCACCTTCCATAGATTATTGTACCCAACAACCCCGTGAAGTAGTCCAGCCATTGTTTACTAGTGGACCATGAGATTCTTGGAGGTAGAAGTGTCTCATCCATCTCTTCCCCCATGATGCCTACCCCTGGGATTGATACAGCAAATATCATTCCATTTTACAGGTGGAAAAAATACAGCTAACTTCATTCCATTTTACAGATGAAGAAACTGAGGCCCAGATGAGGAATAGGTCACCGTAGTGTCACATAACTAATAAGTGGCAGAGTTAAGACTCCAACCCCAGGTCTGTTTGAGCATTTCCCCCTTTGGGGCATCTCTGGGCCTTGCTGGGAAAGCTGAGATGGGATGTTAAAGTTCCTCTTGAGTACATGGGGGGGCATCTTCCCAGTCTGGTAGCCAGCTGTTCTGTCACCACGGAGACCCCAGAAGGAAGAGATTTACTAAGCTATTGCTGGCCTGTCACGGATGAGCTATGGGACTGACTCTTCACTGTGCAACCTGCAGGTTCTAAATCGTTTTCCTATCTGTGATGTCACTTGACTCTGATTTAGGTTACGAATCCCATTCTGCAGATAAACAAACAAAAGATGGGAAGCCACCTGTCCCCGAGGAAATTGTACAACTCGGTCCGGTTTCCTTTAACTGACTTGCATCTCAGATAGCGAACGGGGCAGCTGAGTGGGCAACATGTGGGAAGAAGAGGGACTTATGTCCATTTTTGCTCTATGGAACTTCTTGAAAACACGGTTAGTCAACTTGCTGGATAAAGCCTGTTCTATGCTCTGAGCTCCTTCTCCTTTAAAACAGTCATGAGATCATTAATTATATTCAAACAGAGACACGATTCCTAGTGGATATCCAGGGTGGCAAAGGATGACCTTAGGAAGAGGCCCCCAGATAACGCAATTTTAGCCAACTGCTCCCCGGATTCCTGGTCTTACACAGCGCTTTGTGGCCAGAGAGAGTGAAAGAGTGAAGATCGCCCAAAGGGAAATGACTACATCTTATCTGAGCCGACTTTATTGAACCATAGGGATGGCCGGAACAACCTGTTACTTGGGAAAATTACTGGACTCCACCAGACTGTGAAACAATGAATTCTCATAATATCAAACATCAAAGTAAAGGAATAACAGAGATATTGGGGGGTGGGTGTGTGAATTTCACTAGGCAATCCAAATCTCAACTGGCAGAGCTATTTTATCTGGCCTTGTATTCTGTTTTTGTAAATGGAATTGGAATGCATGTAGTCAGGCGGGGGGGGGTCACACTTCACCCCAATCCCCACAAGTCCTTAGAGTCTTACACCAACCTCCTTTATGATATGTCTCTGCACCTAACGGGTTCAATGTATAACAACATAGGGCATTTTGATGAAGCAATAGGATGAATTTTGTAGACCTGTAACCCGATATTTTTGTGACAATTTCAGTAATATGAAGGGAAACAATAATAATAGAATCTCAATAACATCTTCCCATTATTTTTTCTCAGAGTCTATTCTCACTTGGAAAACAGCTCACTGACTGCCCACAGCATCCCTGGAACACCTTGGTTCTCAAACTTTAACATGGCCGGGCGTGGTGGTGCACACCTGTAATCCCATCCCAGCACTTAGGAGGCTGAGACAGGAAGATTGCAGATTTGAGACCAGCCTCAGCAACCTAGCGAGACCCTGTTTCAAAATAAAAAAAAAATAGGACTGGGGGTGTAACTAAGAGGTAGAATGCCCCTGGGTTCAATCCCCAGTAACACACACACACACACACACACACACACACACACACACACACAAGGAGCCTCCTTCACTCCTGAAAATAAGAGACTTATTTCTCTAGGAAACCCGTGTATGTCTCCAGAAAGAGACATACAAGCGAATTCTTTAGTAAACCTTTAGCATCATCTTCAGCAAATTTCTATCATTCCCTTTCTCCTTGTAGCCTTGGGCTAGCTGGGTGGAGAGAGGAGAGGTGAGTTACTGTGTTGTAATGAATATTTTTACAAGCTCATTAAGGAAAGATGTATCAAGCCTAATGAGAAAACAATTTCCTCCTTTCCTCCCACTGCTAAGGTGAAGAGCTCCCAAGGTCAAAGCTAAGCCCTCCCCAAGCTGCCTTCCCACAGCTTTCCCTCGAGATACATCAAGGATAATTGATTGCAGATTCAAATGGGAGACTGGGAGTAGGGTGGAGTGGAAGATGGGGTGGAGGGAAAGAAGGGATCATATTCCAACTGGTGGAAACGAGATCATCCACATATTTTTTTTAAAAAATTCCTCTCTTTATGGGATTCATGTTTGAGCAAGGAATTTCATAGCACGTTGTATTGTGTGTGGTGCCTGATAAAACTATTGGAAAAAAAAATTTATCCACAAAATTAGGAAGTAGTGAACTATAAAATTGCTAATTATTTTCTAGTAAATTTACTTTTAAATAACTTTAGACATCAATTACAGGGACGATTAGGCACCATTAAGCACTGGGTGTGTTTACCAAACAAGGGCAGCACATTGCTGATTCCTGTGCCCTGTGTGTGTGGCGCCTCGTTTAAGTTCACCCTGCTCCAGCTCTCTGCCTCACGTGCTCCACATTGTCCCATGTGCTCCTCGCAGACGCAGCATCAGTGTTTAGTTCAGGAGCAAGATTTTCATCCTAAATATTAGTTCAGGGTACACATCTCAGCCTGGAGTTTCTGTACCAATGATGCACATCAGAATCACTTAGGAACTTTAAAAAACAAACAAACTATATGTCAGGACCCCTTCTTATTACATGGAGACCTTTAAATTTTTAAAATTGTATCCCAAGTTGTTATAACACACAGCTAGAGATGATAAGCCTTAGCCATACCTAGCTGCAGCCTAGCTCATCTCTGCCTTCCTCCCCTCTCTGTGCCTCTAGTGGGCTGAGGCTGAGACAGGAGGATCACATGTTCGAGGCCAGCCTTAGCAACTTAGCGAGACCTTGTTTCAAAATAAAAATTAAGCCGGGCGTGGTGGCGCACGCTTGTAATCCCAGTACTTGGGAGGCAGAGACCGGAGGATCCGGGTTCACAGCCAGCCTCAGCTACTTAGTGAGGCCCTCCGCAACTTCGTGAGACCCGGTTTCAAAATAAAGTATATAAAATAGGGCTGGGGGTGTAGCTTGGAGGTAGAACACCCTGGGTTCAATCCCCAGTTCCGCAAATAAATAAATAAATAAATAAATATTAAAATTAAAATAGGACTGAGGGTGTAGCTCAGAGCTAGAATGTCCCTGGGTTCAATTCCTAGTAACACACACACACGCACGCACAAAGCAATCCAGAGTTATAATGCTTTGGGCCGACTAACTATAGGGTCTTCTTGTCATGGGAGACAGGATGACTTCTTGTGGGTTCTTGGCTCCAGTGTAGAAAAGAATTTCAGCACAAGCCAGTCAGAGATAAAGGCACAGGTTTAACTTAAGAAAGGTGAGGACACAGACTTAGGGAAGGTGCGGTCCATCTCAAAGGCTGACAGAGAGGGGCTCAGAGGGGCACAGAAAGCTGCTGCAGCAGAAGAGAGAGTGCTTGCCCCCCCATCTTTACAATCTTTTTATATGCCCACTGGAGAAGGGGGGTGGCCAGGCCCAAGGTGGGAAGTGGGGGACCACAAACTTCAAGCTAGACAATAGGTGTTGAGATAGGACTCTCAGGGACCCCCAGAGGCTTGGAGACTTGCAGCAGGGTGTAACAACAGGTGTGACTTTTTGGAGTTCTGGTGGAAGGTGAAGTTCTTTTTCTTCAGATGTGAAGTTAGCCCATTGTTTGGCTCTTTGGGCAAATCCAGGGCAAGGCCTGTACAAGCTAAGGGCTTTAGATTTCCTCTTTTTCTCCCAATTTGTCTCCTTTCTGCCTAATATTTTATTTCTTCTATTCTACCTCATCATTCTCAGGTGAAGCTCTGTGATAACATGCCCTAAAAGTAATTTTTTTAGCCTTGCTTTCTACCCTAAAATTAGACTCCCTGACCTTTGGCCGACAAAGCCCCAGAAACTGGTTCCCGCCCCTGGACAAAGCCCGCAAAATTGGTTCCCGCCTGTAGGCTCAGCCCACGCCCCTAGACCTACTCCTTTGCTTCTAAATAAGGAAAAATTTACTATGATTGGTTGATTTAAAGCATACCCCGCGAACTCTACTCTCTATAAAAGAAAACTGTGAGCAGTACAAGGAGCTGCCATTTTTCTGTCTTGCTGGAGAGAGGTAGCCCTGCGGTAATAAAATGCCTCCTGCTTTAACTGAGTCGGGGACTCGAATCTTCTTTTCCTTGCCTGTCGTTCAACAGCTCCATGAGACACAGGGCTGGGTACCTTCACAGCCACGTATCCACAACACTTCTCTCATGGTGTAATTCGAGGTGCTGTGGATTCCGGCAGTCTGTGTTCCATACTCAGCTTTCTTTGGAACCGTGGACAAGCTCCAGGTTTCCCCTCCATGGAACAGGGGCCAAGGGCTGGGGCGCAGGTTGCCTGCCTCATGTCTACTGCTGAAGTTTAGAATAGACATACGCCCTGAAGTGACGCCTCTAGGTTCCTTGCCTGATTCTGACGCTAGCAGAGTATCATTGGCCTCACTGTGCCTCAGTGTCTCATCCGAGTTATCTTGTAGGGTTGTCAGGAGTGTTCAATGAGCAAATATAAGAACAGATGACTAACGGAGCAGATGGGCTCGATGCATGGAAGCTTTCATGGAACGCACAGAGCACAGTGGCCGATTCATCGGAAGCATGGTCCTCCCCATTTCTTCTCTTTTCTTTTTTCTTTTGTGTACTAGAGAATGAACTCAGGGGTGTTCTACCTCCAAACTACACAGTCAGCCCTATTTTATTATTTTATTTTGAAACAGGGTCTTGCTAAGTTGCTGAGAATGGCCTCAAACCCTCCATCCTCCTATCTCAGTCTCCCAAGTACTGGGAGAGAGGCATGCACGCCCACGTCTGGGCTTTGTCAATACTTCTAATGTTTCAAGACAAGGTGCGATGGGAGCTCCCACCCATCTTTCTTATTCTTTCCCAGGTGAGGTAGGGCAACCAAATTGATTGATGAGAACAGGTCATGTATTGGGTAACGTCAGTAGGATCACTGTGTCCCTGTACCAGTCTCTTGCTTCCTCAGACCAGGCTGTGCTTACAGAGAACTGGAGGAGGAGGTGGAAACTTCTTTCTCTCTGATGGTTGGACACCCCTGGGCCTGCCATGTGCCAAGAGCACGGGGTCCACCCATGCTCTCCAGATGGTCTCCCCAGTGGGAGGAAGGGGTCAACTAGGCAGTGGGATCATTCATAAAGTTGAGGGCTGAGTTTCTATGAGGCCATCATTTTCTTTCTTTACTGTCTTTAGAAAACCCCAGAGGCCAGGCGTGGTGGTGCATGCTTGTAATCCCAGTACTTGGGAGGCTGAGACCGGAGGATCTGGGTTCATGGCCAGCCTCAGCTACTTAGTGAGGCCCTCCGCAACTTAGTGAGACCCTGTTTCAAAATAAAGAATAAAAGATAGGGCTGGGGGTGTAGCCCAGAGGTAAAATGCCCCTGGGTTCAATCCCCGGTACTGCGAAAAAGAAAACCCCCTGGAGAAGTGGGGCATGGTACCACATGCCTGTAATCCCAGTACTTGAGAAGCTGACACAGAAGGTCCCCTGTTTCAAAGCCAGCCCCAGTAACTTGGTGAGACCCTGTTTCAAAAATTAAAAAAAGCTGGGCGTGGTGGCGCAACGCTTGTAATTCCAGTACTTGGGAGGCGGAGACTGGAGCATCCGGGTTCACGGCCAGCCTCAGCTACTTATTGAGGCCCTCTGTAACTTCATAAGACCCGGTTTCAAAATAAAGTATAAAAAATAGGGCCAGGGGTATAGCTCAGAGGTAAAACACCCCTGGGTTCAATCCCTGGTACTGCAAAAAAGAAAAAAATTAAAAAATATTTCACTGTCAAAAAGAAAATCTTCCACTATCAAAAAGAGAATCTTTCACTTAAAAAAATCTTAAAACCTTTCACTATCAAACTACCAAAGAAATCGTTCATTGTCAAAAGAATTTTTTCTTCACTGTCAAAAGAAAAAAAAAATCTTGACAGGTGTGGTGGTGTATGTCAGTAATCCCAGTACTTGGGAGGCTGAAAAAGGAGGAATGCAGGTTAGAGGCAACCAACAGCAATTTAGCGAGACCCTCAGCAACTTAGTGAGAGCCTGTTTCAAAGTAAAAATTAAAAAGTAAAAAGAGCTGGAGATGTAGTTCAGAGGTAGAACTCCCCTGGATTCAATCCCCAGTGAGAGAGATAAAGAGAGAGAGAGAGAGAGAGAGAGAGAGAGAGAGAGAGAGAGACTAGTGCAATGTTGAGATGTGTTTAAGGACCAGAACCCATCACTGCAAGTTGGTTTCTCCCTCCTCTCCACTCTGCTGACATAAGCCACAGGTTAAGTTAGGACTGACCCGTTTCCCTGACTAATACACTGGCTCTTACATCAGAGCCCACATAGACCCACGTGTGAGACATTTGCCGACTATGGTTGTAATGTTGGATGTGAGTTGAATATTTGTCTCATCCATCCTGTCGGGCGTGAGTGGAGTATTTGTCTCATCCATCTCATCCGATGGATGAGACCGCACACACTGGAAGCCTCGGGGAGGAGGGCAAGGATGCTGGCTACACATCTGGCTCGGTGTGTAGGATCATCACTTGGCTTCCTGTGCACTATGTCTTGGGTACACACACTCTACAATTAGGACTTGGATGTTCCCTCTTAGACGTGGTGCGTTGACCACCTACCATGATCCATAAGACGACATGTTGTCTGTTTTGGTTCTTCACCCTGACCCTACTTATTTCCCTTTTGATACTCAGTGCAAAAGCCCAACCATTCCTTAAACACAGCATTTGTTTTTTAAAAAAAAAGAGCCTGGAAATTCTGGTGGGGACTGTCTGGGCTGGGTTGGACTGGCTCTTGGTGCAGGGGAGAGAGCAGGTTTTAATAATGCAGTGAGAGCAGGAGAATTCCCACATCTCCCTCTAATACCGAATTACAAATGCCTTGGTTGTGATCTGAGTGTCATGAGGAAGTGCTTGGGGCCAGAGAGTGGAAGGTCGTAGTGAATTTTCCTTAGCAGGGTCTGTATCCCAGGGCAAAAACTGCTATGAATGGAGAGGCCAAGAAGATGAATTGATTTTTCTATTATAACATTTTCTTCTATTAAAAATTATCAAATCAATATAACAACAGTATGGGGAGTTTGGGACACGGAATAAAATAACTTCCTTAAATACTAACCTCTAACACAACCCAAATTTTGTTTTTGTTCCTTTTGCTTTTTTGTTTTCCTATTCCTAAGATGTATGCAGGCTATTTTTACACCACCAGCCACCATTGCTTTATTCAATAAAAAATGACTGGTCTCTTCTTATGTGTGTAGCCTTCCACGAGGGGGTCAAAACGGGGGAAGATTCGGTCCCTGGCCTTGGCCGGCTCCCAATTTAGTAAGGGAAATGGACAGATACACAGATCATTGCGACACAAAGAGGGAACTGCACTAATAGAGGTTAAGTCTCATGTCCGAATACAAGTAATGAATATAATGGCCTGACACTTCCTGGTGCCCTCAAATCTATCCGACAAGCCTGGTGATTTTAGGATCACATGATGACAACATGGGATAATACAAAGGTCTCTAGTTGGGTCTGTTTGTCACAATTCTGCAAGAGGAGGTACGCGGGCACGGGCATAGTGCTCGCAAACAAGGAATTCATTGTTAATATATTTTTTAAAAATATCAGAGGCTTCATGTGAAAGCCCAGAATTCTGGCTTCTCTTGGGAAGTGGATCAGGCAATGTTGGGCCTGCCTTCCCTCTGAGGGACAGTGAAGGTACGCAAGGAGAGCCCCATTCGGAAGGGGCAGGCACATCTGTGGGCCACAGTCTCACCTGAGCCACACTGCTGCCTGGCCCAAATGGGAAACTGAGTCTGTGACTACAGGCCTTCCGGCATCTCTCAGAAAGCCAAAGTCCTGATGACAGTTTTTTGACTCATCTTCCTGCCTGATGTCATCTAGGCCTCTTGTTCCCCTTGCCTCCCTGATACAGAGTTCAGAGTTCCTTGCTGTCCTCAAACAGGCCAAGATGCCCCTGCCTTGATTTCCCCCACTCTGCCCATGGTCTGGAAGGCTCTTCTCCCAGACACCCACAGCCTGCTTCCTTTTCTTCTTTCCTGTCTTTGCTCAAAGGTCTGCATCTCACACATTTAACACTGCAACCTTTTCTCTAGCCCTCCCCAAACCTCTTTATTCTGTTCCCTGTTTCCCACATTTAGCATACGTTCTAACTTTTACCACCTTCAAACACACCTTATGAATGTTATTTGTTATGTTTATTGTAAGCATCCACCTTCCCCCACCAGAGAGGCCACGGTGACATTGAATTAATTCCCAGAGCCCAGAAGGCTACCTGGTACAATAGCATGTGCTCAATTCATTATTTGTTGAATGAATAAATGATCCCTGATTGGATTGTTGGACATTATGAAACTAGTGTCTGATCCCTATAATACCTTGGGAGCTAACGAACCTTAAGTTACTAAACAACTCTAAGACTCAGTTTCGTTATCAGTAAAAGTAATAGGAAGCTTAACAATCACATATACATATATGGCAGATGTCCTGGGCCAGCGTGATAGTTGGTCACCTCATGCTGTGCTTGGACAGAGAGCAGTGGCTCATAGGAGGTGTTCAGAAGTCAGTCTGAGCCGGGCGTGGTGGCGCACGCTTGTAATCCAAGTACTTTGGGAGGCGGAGACCGGAGGACCCGGGTTCGCGGCCAACCTCAGCGCTCTCTCTCTCTCTCTCTCTCTCTCTTTCCCTGTCTCTCTCTTTCTCTCTCTTTCTACATAGTGAGGCCCTCCGCAACTTCGTGAGACCTGGTTTAAAAAATAAAGTATAAAAAATAGGGCCAGGGGTGTAGCGCTGAGGTAGAACTCCCCTGGGTTCAATCCCTGGTACTGCAAAATAATAATAATAATAATAAATAAATAAATAAATAAATAAATAAATAAAGAAGTCAGTCTGATTTTGGTTTGTCCCTTAGTGACCAAGGGATGTTGGAAAGTCACTGAATTTCTTTATGCCCCAGTTTCCTCATCTGTAAGGTTGACTCCTACCAGACTACCTCCATGTATGCTAGTTAGGAACAAAGATAGGTGTGTGAAGGATTCCTTGGGGACTTGGGACAGATCCCTGGGTGGACCTGCAGGCCTGATGATTTAAGTCTAAGAATCTTTGACATGGAATTAGAGAACATTATGCTTAGTGAGATTAGTCAGTCACAAAAAGTGAAAAGTCGGATGCTCTCCCTCATATGCGGAAGCTAGGGAGAATAGGGCGTAGGAGGGACTCCAGACAAAGATGGAGAAAACCTCAGATGAGTAAAGAAGGCAACCTAACTGAAGGAGATGGGAGGGGAAAGAGGGAAACACCCTAATGCACAGGATTATATAAATATGCACAGGATGTACATAAATATATCAAAGTCAACTACTATGCTGAGCACGAGAAGGAGGGAAGGGGGAGGGAATGGGGGCGGGAATAGGGGGAGGGCTGATTGACTGATGCGTGCATGTATACTTCTACCAGCCTGAAACCCATCAAGATGTATGATTACAATGCACCAATAAAAAAAAAGAAAAAGTTAAAGATGAAAGAATAAAAAAGTAATAAAAAGAGAAAAAAGAATCTTTGACCAGTGAAAACTTGGAGGCAGATTCCAGGCGGCGCAGAGGGTGAGGACCTGTGTGCTTTGGACAGAGTCTTCCTGTGACCTACTATCTCCAGGGATGTGAATTCACAGAGCCACAAAGTGGTGGGCAGCCTGGAGTTTTAGTGGGGTGGTGCGTGCTGGGGTGGAGGCCAGGGCGGTGGGAGAGGCTGGTGTTGAGTTCTGTGTAGATGCGCCCATCAGAATGAACTAAAACATCATGGGCACCTTCCTTTTCATCTGGGCCTCCTGCAGCTGTAGGAACAGCAAGGCCACCTCGCATCACATGGCAGATAACAATGATGGCTCCTTCCCATCATGGCTAGTGTGTGTGCAAACATCCCCCGTGCAGCGTCCCGGCCTTGGCTTCGGTCCCTAGAATCATATGATAAAACCCCCAATCTGACGGCCTCTTTTTCCTGCACTTAACGCTTTCAAGTCTTAAATATAATCACCGTGATGAGAAAAGCTCTTCGTGTTCGGCGCATTTCCCAAGCACGGGCACTTTGCTATGTGCCGAGCTCCAGTTATCTCAGGCCACAGCAGGCCTAAGAGCTCTGGCCCATTAGGATCACAATTTGGGCCATTTCTGTCAAAATGGGTTCAGGCTGGGAGCCGTAAATGGACAGAGAAGCAGCTGGGTAGGTGGCCCCCGGACTAAATGGTGACGGAATTCAAATTCCACAGCCCACCCTGTCCCACCTGGGAGGATGGCTGGATGATTAGCCTCCAGGCCTCTGTTTTCTCATCCTTAAAAGTGACAGCATAAGCCCTATAAGTCAGGCATGGTGGTGCATGCCTGTAATCCCAGTACTTGGGAGGCCGAGACAGGAGGATGCAAGTTCGAGGCCAGCCTCAGCAACTGAGTGAGGCCCTCAGAAACTTCGTGAGACCTTGTTTCAAAATAAAAGATAAAATAGGGATGGGGTGTAGATCAGAGATAGACACCCCTGGGTTCAGTCCCCAGTACCAAAAGAAAAAAAATGAAACAATAGGGTTCTCTCTGAGTGCGTTTATAAGGACAAAACCTGCCACACTATATTCTCCAGAGAAGTTATGCTCTTCTCTCTTACCTTTTCTCTTTCTTTCTTTTCTTCCTTCCTTCTTTCCTTCCTTCCTTCCTTCTTTCCTTCCTTCCTTCCTTCCTTCCTTCCTTCCTTCCTTCCTTCCTCCCTCCCTCCCTCCCTCTCTCCTCTCCTCTCCTCTCCTCTCCTCTCCTCTCCTCTCCTCTCCTCTCCTCTCCTCTTCTTTTCTTTTCTTTCTTTTTTGCCTTTGCAGCAAAAATGAATTAGGGTTTAGGGGTCTGATTCTGCTGCAGGGTCTTTGCTGTTCTTGCTGCTTGGAAATCACCTTCCCCAGATGTTTGGGTGGCTCACGCTCAGTTCACTCAGGTCTCTGCACAGATGTCACCCCAGTCCCTCCCAGGCCCCCTGTTATAAAATAGTGTTTCCTCCGTTATTTTACATTTCCTTATTCTGTTTTATAGACATATTGTCTCCTGACTATCTAGTGTTATGTTATAGATGATTGATTGATTAATTGCCTGTCCTTATTAAAATGTAAGATTTGTGAGGATGGGGGTTTGGTTTTGTTGACCACCGCACCGTAGTGGTGTAGTAAATGAAAACAGAGGGAAGAATGAGAGGCGGCTCTGTTGTCTCTAAGTCTTGCTATCTCTAGAGCCACCCGCAGGTTTTTAAAGACTTCCCCCAAGGCCAGGCGTGGTGGCGCAGGCTTGTAATCCCAGTACTTTGGGAGGCGGAGTCCGGAGGATCCGGGTTCGCGGCCAGCCTCAGCTCTCTCGCTCTCTCTCTCCCTGTCTCTCTCTCTCTCTCTCTCTCTCTCTCTCTCTACTTAGTGAGGCCCTCCGCAACTTCGTGAGACCCTGTCTCAAAATAAAGTATAAAAAATAGGGCCGGGGGCGTAGCGCGGAGGTAGAAGGCCCCTGCGTTCAATCCCTGGTACCGAAAAAAAAAAGACTTCCCCCAAATGATATTTGGAAACAGTTTTGTGTATTCTTTCGATAGGTTTCCATTTATATGGATTTTTAAAAAATTTATAAAACAGGGCCTATTGCATATACTATTTGGGATTTTTGTTTGTTTGTTTGTTTTTGTGGTACTGGGGATTGAACCCAAGGGCATCCTACTTTTGAGCTACGCTCAGAGTCCTATTTTAATTTTTATTTTGAAACAGGGTCTCACTAAGTTGTAGAGGGTCTCTGTAAGTTGCTGAGGCTGGTCTTGAACCCGTGATCCTCCTGTTTCAGCCACCCAAGTACTGAGATTATAAGCATGTGCCACCACACCCATCTGCATATACTATTTGGTAGCCTGTTTTTTCACTTACCGCATATGGAATAATTTTTTCTTGTAGTAATAAGTCATATTTGAAGTCATATATTAATGTAGTCACAGTCTCCCATTATCTAAATCTTCTGTATTTTACTTGATCACTTTTTAATGAAACTTTTTTTTGTTGCTAAATAATATATTGCATGTGCTATTTGGTAACATGGATTTTCACTTACCGTATATGGCATAGCTTTTTCTTGCAGTAATAAGTCATATTTAAAGGTATATATTAATGTAGTCACAGTATCCTGTTATCTAAATCCTCTGCACTTGACTTGATGTCTTTTTAATGAAGCTTTTTTTGTGTCTAAATGTGCATTATTATAAATAAATCTGTGTTAATAGGTTTATTATGAATAAATCTGTTAACTATTACCGTGTAACAAATCGGCCCAGTACTTAGTTGAACAAAAATGACATTTCCTGTCTCACAGTGTCTGTGATGGAGTGCCTGGATGTGGCTTGGGAGGGTCCCCGGGCTCTGGCTGGGTCTTTTGAGGCTGCATTAGAGGTGTTGGCTGGGGCTGCAGTGGCACTTGAAGGCTTGACTGGTGGGGACCCACGGCTCAGATCAGTTCCCTGTGAGCTGCTGCTCTGAGCTTCAGTTTCTCACTGACTGTTGGCTTAAAAGTCTCTCATGGGTCCTTGGCCTGTGGCCTCTTCCATAAACAACTCACGGCCTGGCCCAGTGCTTTATCAGAGCAAGCAAATGAGGGGAAAACAGAAGAAAAGAGAGAAAAACAGAAAAACAATGTGGGGGGGAGAGACTTTTATAACCTAATCACATAGGTGACATTAATATACATATTCATGTACATTTTTCTCACTGATGATTACTATTTTTCCAGTTATTCCAGGCTGATTTATTTATTTATTTTTGGTGGTACTGGGGATTGAACCAGGGGCATTCTACCTCTGAGCTACACCCCCAGCCCTATTTTTTAATTCTTTATTTTGAAACAGGGTCTCACTAAGTTGCGGAGGGCCTCACTAAGTAGCTGAGGCTGGCTGTGAACCCAGATCCTCTGGTCTCAGCCTCCCAAGTACTGGGATTACAAGCGTGTACCACCAAAGTTAAGAATCATTTTATCAAGATGTAAAAGTTATTAGGATGTTGACTGAAACTATTTACACTTATAAATTAAGAGTTAATTTTTTTTCTGTGTGTATGTGTGTGTGTGTGTGTGTGTGTGTGTGTGTGTGTCACAGGGGATTGAACCCAGAGACATTCTTCCTCTGAGCCACACCCGCAGCCCTATTTTATTTTTTATTTTTTGAGACAGGGTCTCACTAAGTTGCTGAGGCTGGGCTCAAACCTGAGATCCTCCTGTCTCTGCCTCCCGAGTACTAGAATTACAGGTGTGTGCCACCACTCCCAGCTAGGAGTTAATATTTTAAAGATATTCTTTTTTTAAAAGATATTCTTCTTCCAAACAATAATCATAGTAAGTCTCTGTTTGGTTTAAGTCAATTAAGAAACACTCAATAAATATCTATAGCAAGTTTTGTAGGTCTACAGCACTCCATGTCCTCCTAGACAACAGCTATAACTACAATTTATAATTCCACAGCTTTGTAACATTGGGGAAATCCCTCCGCCTCTCTGAGCTTCCCTCGCTCATCTTTAAGCTGGATGTGCGCATGCCCGTCTCTCACAGCTGCTGCCTGCAAGGGTTCAGTGAGGTGGTAAATCTAGAACTCCCGGACCAGCTCCCAGCACACCAGGTGTTCAACATGTGGTCACGAGTGTTGTCGTTAATTTAAAGGAAATTGTAGAACAGCATTAGATAATCGTGATCATACCAGACCATGAAGAAAAGTCCTCTTCCACATGACAACTCTCTGTGCACCTGCTTACAATTAGCCTATAAATCTTTTGAGGTGAGGCAGCCGGGCAGCAGGAGCGCAAACACCAATCCACACCGGGATACTGTGGCTTCAACTCTTTTTGCTTCAGATCCATCCGAGAGCTTATCCCATGAAAGCAGTTTCCTTTCTCAGGGAAGTGGAAATGCACATCATGCTTTGCCATTAAGTAGGATTTGTCTGCTAAGAGTGATTCACGAATACACAAATACAGAAGTCAACAGATGTTGTTTACCTCCCCATTGTCTTAATCCTAATAACTCTGGGATTCTATATGATAGTTCTGTGTGATGGGTGGGTATGTCGATGTTAGAGGGTAACTCTGTATGATGGCTCTAAATGATGGTCTAGAAGGTGACCAGGTTTCTCCCCGGTGACAGTTATTTTGTGTGTGTGTGATACTGGGGATTGAATCCAGGGGCATTCTCCCTCCATGCTACACCCCCATCCCTTTTTATTTTTTGAAACAGGGTCTTGTTAGGTTGCTGAGAGTCTCGCTATGTTGCTGAGGCTGACCTCGAACCTGTGATCTTTCTGTCACCCTCCCAAGTTCCCAGTTTCAAGTGTGCACCACCCTGCCTGGCTCCCTGGTAACAATTTTAAGATGAGTATGGAATTTCCACTTGGAGCCTCTGTAGATCATTGTTGAAGATGGAAAATTGGCAGATGGAAAGGTAAGAGAGGACATGGAGGGTGACATGGGGTTTGGAGGGGGAAGGGGAGGGAATAAGAGTTTCCTCAAAGTGAGCGATAGAAGAAATGGTAGGTGGTGGGAACAATTAGGGACCAGCAAGAAGGGCAGGGTGGAAGAGCTGAAGGACCAGCCAGAATAAAAGGGGAAGGAGTTCGAGGGAAAGGAAATGAAAAAGAAAGTCTCAGATTATTCAGCTTCTGCAAAAATCATAGTGGAAATGTCCCAAAATGTTGCCGACAATACATTCTGTGACTAAGTCATTATGCGGAGAGATGAGCTGGGGGCTGAAGGACAGAATTAATATAGTAAGTAATTCTATCCCTTTGGCAATGTCTTTCTGCATGAAATAATGATTTTATGTCTCACTTCTCTCCAGCCTGCACATTCCTCATAACAAGCAGTTCCACAGTGAGTGGCTATTTATGTTTCAAGGCAACAGCCTCGGCATAATGGACTAGCCTCTGAATCTTTTTTTCTGCGAAGGCACGCCACAGCCACCTAGGAGACCTGGGAGAGTTTTCCCTTTGGGGAAAATGCTGCTGCGGTAGGAGATGAAGTTCAGAATTTGGAATCAGACAGGTCTTGGTTCCAGCCCGTCGGTGCCACTTACTGACTTACTGACTCACCTTCTGTGCATTTTGGTTGGTTTTCTTGCTCCAAGAGTAGGGATGTACCCGTGTAGCTCACCCGTGAAGGGATGTGGCACAGCGCCCCGACAGTGGTTGACTGAGCTGGGTATGGTGGTGCACACCTATAATCCCAGTACTTGGGAGGTTGAGACAGGAGGATTGCAGGTTCGAGGCCAGCCTCAGCAACTTAGCAACTTAGTGAGAGCCTGTTTCAAAATAAAAAAATAAAATAGGTCTGTGGTGTGTAGCTCAGAGGTAGAATGTCTCTGGGTTCAATCCCCAGGACCACACACACACACACACATGCACACACGCGCACACACACACACACACACACACACACAAACACACAAATAATAATGATGATGGTTGGCTAGGCAACTGTTAAATCTGCTTCCGGCTTCAGTGCTTAGAGGGGCACGGAGCTGTATGGAAAGATTCCAGCCTGTGAGTGCAGATGAGGAGGTGAGAGGTCACATTCTAGTCCCTGCATTGCCCTCTGAACACTTACTTCACTTATCCAATGGTAATTCATTCTGTCCTTGTTCCGAGAACTGTGTTGTAGGATAAGATGTGTGGACATGAAACCTGTTTTTGGATCATCATTTTTTTCTGAATACCTTTGTATACTTACAAGGTACTCTATACTAAACCAGGCGGTGGCATTGTGAAGCATCTGTGCTGAATCCAGTCCTAGGAAGAATACAAATTGGTTGCTATTGTGCCCATTTTGTAGAGTAAAAATATCTCAAGTGCAGAAAGTTCAATGACCAAGCGAAGCCAGGCGTGGTGGTACACACCTGTAATCCCTATACTTGGGAGGCTGAGACAGGAGGATCACAGATTTGAAACTAGCCTTAGTAATTTAGCAAGACCCTCAGCAACCTAGCAAGACCCTGTCTCAAAAAAATAAATAAAAATAAAAAGGACGGGGGATGTAGCTCAGAGGTAGAATGCTCCTGGATTCAATCCCCAGTACTACACACACACACACACACACACACACACACACACGACCAAGTGATGTGTGCATATATGAATGTATCACTTTGAATTTCACTATGATGTATAATTGAAATTCACCAATAAAATAAATAAATAAATAAATAAATAAATAAATAAAAGAAAGTTAAATGACTTCCCCCGGGGTTAAACTGTGATATTGCTTGGATTTAAACCAAGAACTGTATGGTACCCTATCCTGAATTCTCAACCTCTGGGTTATATCACTGTGAAACTTAAACCTCCTTGAAGTTTCCTATAATCCAAGAGGGGAGGCAGATATCCAGATAAGTACAATAGTCTCGTTGTTAAAAGCTCTGAGACTACTGCATAAGATTCAGTGGACTCAGACAATGAATTATTGTCTGAATATCAGTTGAATACAACTGAATTATCCTAGGGTTTAGGGGTTGGCTTAACAAGGGGATAAATGTTCTATTTTTAAAATTTTGAAACAGGATTTTAAAAACCACTAAGTTGCTAAGCCTGGCCTTGAACCTGTGGTCCTCCTGCCTCAGTCTCCCAAGTACTGGGATTACAGGTGTGCACCACCATGCCCAGTTGAATGTCCTATTTGAGTCCCAGAAAATAAGGAAAATTTTGCTGCACCGACCTGGGTTTCTAGGTTGAGAAAACGGCCTCATCAAAGGCATGGTGACTTGAATGTTCACCTTGCATGCAATAGGAGATACCAGGTATTTAATGGCTAAGGCCAAAGAGCTTCATTAGAGAAATGGCAGAAGATGGGGTGAAGGGGCTGATGGACCTGGATTATGGGGAGACTTTGCTGCCCATCTAGAGAGCTTGCACTCTATTCTAAGGACAATGGAGAGTCACTGAAGTGTTTTATGAGAGGACTGAGGTCATCAGATTAGTGTTTTGGAAAGATTACATCTACTGAGTGAATGGATGGCTAAAGCCTGGTGGCAGATGGCACTGATAGAGGATTAAGCTAAAAGCCTGAGCCGGGTGAGATGGTGCGCATCTGTAATCCCAGGACTTGGGAGGCTGAGACAGGAGGATTGCAGGTTTGAGGCTAGCCTCAGTAACTTAGCAAGACCCTCCACAACTTAGTAAGACCCTGTTTCAAAATAAAAAAATAAAATAGGGCTGGGGGCATAGCTTAGAAGTAGAATGCTCCTGGGTTAAATCCCCCGTACAAGAAGAAAGGGGGGGAGGGAGGGAGGGAAGGAAGGAAGGAAGGGAGGGAGGGGGTCGAACTAAAGAGAAGATGGATTCCTAAGGGATTTATGAGGAAGAATCCATGATTGTGAACCTGTGCACATGCATAGAGGGAGGTAGAACGAAGAGGAGGGCAAGAGAGAACTCCAGAATGACTAAGGAGCTAATTTGTCCAGCTGGTATTGGTGCCCACCCTCACTTGCTCAAATAGAGACAAGCAAGTCTGATTTGACATCTGTATGGAGCCTGCCCGACATACCAAAGGTCCTTCAGTTTAAAAAGCACAGCAGAAACCTCTGATTATTCCCTTTCAATGTCCTTTTGATCCAAAGGCAAATTTCGTCAGGCAGGAGTCCACAGCAGGGGCTTGAAAGCACAGCCCAGCCATTTGGCCTCTTTGATTCACCAGGACAAATCTCTAGTCCTAAATGGCTCGGCTGTCCCTCCTCCTTTCCATCCCCAAGACTGTCTGCTTTTTGGGGAACTCATGTCCTGCTGACCCCAGCATTTCAGGATATCTGGGATGAGGGCAGAGGTGGCAATACAGCTGCAGCCCCATCCTTGTGATCCTGGTGAGATGCACCAACCCATAGTGGTTTCCTTCATTTATCCAACACATGCATCTTCAACACTCATGTGTCCCAGATACCGCTGGGGGTACAGCGGTGAGCAAAAGAAGAATACCAGTTCCAAACCTCATAAATCTACTCTTCTTTGCATGGGCGGACGCATGCACGTGTGTGTGTGTGTGTGTGTGTGTGTGTGTGTGTGTGTGTG
>PVJS01020352.1:6121-32787 GCA_004027185.1 Glis glis
CTAGAGTACCGGGCCTCTTCCACGTGGCAGCGATTCAGCAATTCAGCGATTCAGCATATCAATAGCAAAGATGGCGCTGGCAGACCCGCCCCACCTAGCCTCAAGAGGGCTATAATAGGTTATAGGGGGCGCATGACCCGACCCGTTGTGTGCCATTGGGCCACACCCTACTGCCCGGGGATTCCTTTATGGGTTTCACGTTAAAACTGCCCTGTTTTCCTAAATAAACGAGATTTGCTCGACATATTCTCCCGGCTCGTGGTGAGTGCTTCTCGAGTCGCGGCGCTCACTTTTCCCTGTCAGTCCGCGTCACTCTTGGGCTGGACCCGAGACTAAATGCTCCCCAATTGTTTGCGTTTTAAATGGTTAATTTTATATTATGTGAATTTTACCTCAAATTAAAAACCTTATTCACTATATTTTATATATAAAACAGTGGCTCACACCTGTAATCCCAGTACTTGGAAGGCTGAGACAGGAGGATTTGAGGCAGCCTCAGCAACTTAGTGAGGCCCTCCGCAACTTAGTGAGACCCTGTTTCTAAATAAAAAATAAAAATTGAGCCAGGCATGGTGGCGCACACCTGTAATCCTAGTACTTGGGAGGCTGAGACAGGAGGATCACAGATTCAAAGCCAGCCTCAGCAACTCAGTGAGGTTCGCATCAACTTAGTGAGACCCTGTTTCCAAATAAAAAATAAAATAGGGCTGGGGGTGTAGATCAATCCCCAGCACCACACACACACACACACACACACACACACGAATTCTTAGCTGGACGCAGTGGCACACGTCTGCAATTCCAGTACTTGGGAGGCTGAGACAGGAGAACTGCAGGTACAAGGCCAGCCTAGCAATTTAGCAAGGCCCTCACAACTTAGGGAGATCCTGTTTAAAAAATAAAATGGGGCTGGAGGTGTAGCCCAGAAGTACAACACCCCTGGGTTCAATCTCCAGTACCGAAAAAAAAAAAAGAATTCTTAGTTCCAGAGACAGATGCCTGCCCAAGTTCAGTTTCAATAAAGCAATTTGCCATTCTGTTGCTACGGTTATAAACAGTAATGATAATAAATGCCTTGGATTTCAGGAGCCTCTTACTGAGATAGAAGAGAAGACAAAGGATAGGTAGAAAGGAGACACGAGGGACAGCACAAGACTGGCCACGATTCAAAGTCCAGATTCCAAGTTCACTTTCACAAACTCTGATCACATGTATCACAATGAGATCAATTCTTAGACCTTGTCTGTAGGTCATCTGATCACTTCCTGTGTGTCATCCTCCATCAAACCCTCAGCATTACAACAGCGTAGTGCTGTTTAAGTTCAAGTTCACAAAGCAGAACAACAAAACCCCCTGATGGGAAAATTATTAGAGATTTTTCATCAAGAAAAAGAAGAAAACAATCCTTAGTAGGTAATAATTAATATATCTAGTCTCCAACACAAAGGAGAACTAAAAGTACTCTCTTAGGTTATGTCCCTATATTATAGATTTTACATGTGTAAATACACCTAGCTAAGATGTCGCGAGTGCACCGGCACTCTGTGTTGTCTTTCAGCACTTCTTTCCTTTTCTTCTTCTTCTTTCCTTTTCTCAAAGAAATCAATCTGTGCCTTACTATCACCTGTCTTTAAATTCCTTTTTTTTTTTTTGGTAGTAGTAAGGATTGAACCCAGGGTTGTCCTGCCTGTGAGCTAGACCCCCCCAGTCCTATTTTATTTTTTATTTTGAAACAAGGTCGCACTAAGTTACTGTGCACTGGCCTTCAATCTGCAATCCTCCAGTCTCAGCCTCCCAAGTACTGGGATTCCTTTTACAGCCTGAGTCAAGGTCCACTTCACTTTTGGGGGCCTCCTCAGGACCCCTGTTCAAAGTTACATTGCTGTCAAACAATTCAATGTACTAAATAATATTTCTACCCTCAGGTGTTTTTTGTTTTTGTGTTTATTTTTGTTTTGTGGTACTGGGGATGGATTCCAGGGGCATTCTACCTCTGAGCTACACCCCCAGCCCCATTTTATTTTATATTTTTTGTAACAAGGTCCCACTAAATTGCTGAGGCTGGCCGTGAGCCTGCGACCCTCCTATCAGCCTCCCAAGTACTGGGATTATAGTGTACGCTACCATGCCCAGCTTTACCCTCAGTTATTTTTTTAAAGAAAATCAATAAACAGATCTCTGGCAGAGATGCTGATTCTTTAGAAAAAGTAAAGGAAATGGTGTGCTTCATGGTCTAAAATTTTAAAAACCATTTTCTCCCCAGATTCCTCCTTTGTTCCAATATCCTCCCCAGAGTTAAGACTCCTACAAAGCTGGGAGCCCAAATTAGGAGGTTCAGAAACAAAAATCCAAGTGACAAAAAGACTTTTCTTTCATTGTTGTTGTCATTGTTATTCCAAAATGCTATTGTGTCAGCAGTGTAGTTGTGACTTCTTTAGGAAACAGAGCAGAAAGTTTACAAACCACTTCCTGATACAGGCAGATGAGGTAAGAAAAGAGAACAGGTCTGTTTAGGGTTGTCAAGATTGATGGGGACTTGGATGAACTGAAACCCTGAGCCCCACCCAAGTCAGCAACAGCTGTTCCTGCTCTATGGACTTTGGGACTTCCAGGGTAGCATAGCAAGATTTTTTTTTTCAAGAGATGAAGAGATGACAGCAATTCAGTTATGTATGAGAAATCTGCTCTGTTATTGTTGGAAACTTATTTATTTATTTATTTATTTACTGTATTTATTTATTTATTCATTTATTTATTTATTTATTTATTTTCTCTTTTTAAATCAGTTTTTAGCCAGGCGTGGTGGCACATGCTTGTAATCCCAGCAGTACTTGGGAGGCTGAGACCGGAGGATTAGCTACTTAGTGAGGCCCTCCGCAACTTAGTGAGATCCTGTTTCAAAAATAAAGAATAAAAAAATAGGGCCAGGGATGTAGCTCGGAGGTAGAATGCCCCTGAGTTCAATCCCCGGTACCGCAAAAAAAAAAAAAAAAAAGAGAGAAAAAACCATTGGGTGCACCAAACAAAACAGGTTTGCAAACCGGCTCCCACCCATGAGTGCCAGTGTGAACCTCTGAGACATCAAGGGCACATTTCCCAAAGAGAAAGTAGTTGCCTGTATGAGAGTCAGGTTATAGGCAGGATTCTTACCTCTAGATTTGGGGGAAAGTTGAAGGGCTAAAAGTTATCAGATATAACTAACCAGATTTCTTTCTCTCCTGGGTAGGTAGAAGGTAAGTCTTATCAAATTCCTCTGAGGTAGGATAGAAGAAATAAATAGGTAGAAAGGAAAGAGAAGGGAAAATTACCTTTAATATAAAAGCCCAGTGCTGGTTCCTCAGACCTTTATTCCCAAGCCAGTTCTCTCTCTCTCTCTCTCTCTCTCTCAGGCCTATCTCTCCCAAATTCCTAGGAAATCTGTAAATCTTAAAGTTAACCAAAAACTATAATTACCCTATGCACTGTTAATTAACCTCCCAAAAAGCAGTTTAAGCAAGAAAGATACACTACCTTGAGAAATCTATAATTTACAGAACTCTCCAGCCTTACATATTGATCAGCATCCGAAAATGGGCAGGATGCCATGAACCATCCGTGATCACCAGACTGATGTCATCCTCTCATACCTTCCCATACCCA
Organism: Glis glis; assembly: GCA_004027185.1. Classification (NCBI taxonomy): domain Eukaryota; kingdom Metazoa; phylum Chordata; class Mammalia; order Rodentia; family Gliridae; genus Glis; species Glis glis. The sequence continues at coordinate 9,761 of PVJS01020352.1, forward strand.
CCCTTCACCAAGTTTCCTTTCAAAGTACAACCACAGAACTCCCCAAAATGTGTCTCTCACTCTGAAGGTGGCCTGCATTCTTCCTTGAATGTGTAGACTTTACTTTCCTAAATAAACCTATATCTCTAACTGGCTCGTGCTGAAATTCTTCCATCGTGTAAGCCAAAGACCCCACCGGTCCTGAGTTGACTCCAAGCCCCTCCAACTCATGGGACCTTTTCAGAATCAGCCCTTCTCAGGCAACACCACCTTCCCCTCCCCATCTCCAGCACTGTTCTTTATATTTTGAACGAACGATGAATGCATAGGGAGCCCTTTCCAACATCTGTGCTTATGCAGAGCTGAAGATTTCCAACTTCAGCAAGTGATCTGAAATGGGTTCTTCCCTCCCACCCCATCCTGTAACACCTATGGGGAGGAACACACTGGGGCCTGGAAACACAAGTGCAGAGTTACAGCCCCATCCCATCCCCTAAGACTGGGGGCCAGGCCTGGGATAAGCAGCTGTATTTACTCTCTCGGTGCCCTGTGGGAAGGGAGGAAGGGAAGAGGGGAGAGTGCAGGTGCCTAGAATAAAGCCCACAGCTGTGGAATACAGAGCCCTCCTCCACCAGGGGCCCACCCTGGTCACATAGACGCTCACGTGGAGGGGTAATGTGTAAACTATGATGGCCTTGCTGGGAGGGAAAACTCAGTCAAACCTACATATCAGTTCCAGTGTTAAGGAAAAACCTTTCTTCTTAAAATCACACCCCCTGCCCTGGAAAACACTGACACCCTAAATCCTGAGCCTTCTTGCCTGCAGCCTGTCAGCAACATCCGCCAAGCCCAGGCTCAGACAGAGCTAGCCACAGGTTTCCCAGCAGAGGAGATTAAATTCAGTTGTAAGCACTAAAGAGAAACCTCTATTATTGATCTTTCTTTTTTGTTTTCGTTTTGGTTCTGGGGGTTGAACCCAGGAGCATTCTATCTCTGAGCTATACTCCCAGCCCTTTTTTTAATTTTTATTTTTTAAATTTTGAAATAGGGTCTCACTAAATTGCTGAGGCTGGCCTTGAACCTATGATCCTTCTGTCTCAGGCTTGTAAAGATTGGATGCTGTCAACCTTTCCAGACTTGTCAAGAAGCCACTTGGATCAGTCTAGGAGGAATCCCTTAGAAGAAACCAGGCATGTGACCTTCACCCTCTCTCCTTTTTCTTTTTCATCTATATACAGGCGGGTTTTTCAACTTCATCAGCCTTGCAGGAAACCATAAACATATTCCCAGATGACAGGCATGTTTTCTGTTTGTGTTAACCCAGATCTTCTGGAGACACCATCAGCTACAGAGATAACCATCAACAAATACACACTGCATTCTCCTCAGCTGGTTTACCATAAATCAGGGCTGGTTTGAGCATGTCAGCCTTCTGGTTTCTTCCAGAGTACAAGTCCTTGCATTTCCTGCCAACAGGAACTGCCCCTGGTCAGCACCTCCTTTGGAACAGTTCAAGGCTTTTGATATTTAAGCCTGCACTTGCTGCACCCAGAAACCTGGATGGGGTGTTTTCCTTGTTTCGGTTTTCATCAGGCAACTTTCAGAGGTTTTTTTGTTTGTTTCGGTGGTTTTAAAAATATGTTTTTCTATAATCATTTATTTTTAAACTTTTAATGCCCCTGCCCTGTGAGCCTGAGAGGATTTGATAATTATCTGTGCTCTTAAAACGGCTGTTTCTTGGCTGGGTGTAGTGGTGCATGCCTGTAATCCCAGTATTTGGGAGACTGAGACAGGAAGATCACAGGTTCAAGGACACCCTCAGCAACAAAGCGAGACTCTCAACAACATAGCAAGACCCTGTTTCAAAAACAAACAAAAAATAAAAATAAAATAGGGCTGGAGGTATGGCTCAGAGGTAGAATACCCCTGGGTTCAATCCCTAGTACCAAAAATAAACAAACAAACAAGCAAACAAAGGTTTACAGGGTGGAGAGGTGGATGGAGAAAACAAGAAAGTGAGAGAATAACTTCTCCAAGTTATTTATCTTCTTTCTCCCACAAAATGAACCCCTGATTGAGTGACTGATTATCCAGGCTCTTTCCTCATTTCCCTTCCTTCCCTTTGCTGTGAATGTGCCGGTTTGTGAAAAATTGCTCCAGTATTAATTTCTAATAAAATGTAAAAGGCAGTCATTCTGGCAGGGAGAGGCGGTAGGTCTATCTGTTATATTCTAAGACCTCCCCCTCCCTTCTGTTTCTGCCCCTTTGTTTTAATGATTAACCCATAGTAAGAATGTAAAGACAATTAAAGCCTCTAGCCTTAGAAGCAAGTAGAAACTTGGGAGCCTTAAGAGCACTATAGAGGCAGTTAAGGCCTGTAGCCCTAAGATCACAGTGACTGTCCTAGCACATTTTAATACTGTAAAGATAGCAAGGAAGCGCCGGGCGTGGTAGCGCACACTTGTAATCCCAGTACTTTGGGAGGCAGAGACCAGAGGATCCGGGTTCGCGGCCAGCCTCAGTTCTCTCTCGCTCTCTCTCCCTGTCTCTCTCTCTCTCTCTCCCTGTCTCTCTCTCTCTCTACTTAGTGAGGCCCTTCGCAACTTCGTGAGACCCGGTTTCAAAATAAAGTATAAAAAATAGGGCCAGGGGTGTAGCACGGGGGTAGAACCCCCCTGGGTTCAATCCCTGGTACCGCAATAAATAAATAAATAAATAAATAAATAAATAAATAAAATTTTAAAAAATAAAAAATGATCACAGCATGAACTGTTATTAACTAGTGAGCTGAATGGCCTCTCTCCACCTCCACCCTCAAAATGCGTCTTGGTGTCTGACGGTTGCTGTTTATAGCCAGAATTCTGGTTTAACAGTTTCATAATCAGACATTCACAGGCTGTGGAAGAAGGGGCCTTAGAGATAACCATCTGGCCTTCATTTTAAAGATGAGGAACCTGGTCTTGGGGAGGGGAACTGTCTTAGCCTAGGCACATAGTGAGTCCTGGACCAGCCTGAGTGCCCAGCCCAGCCCTCGGCCCCAGTCCCTGCTCTACCCACCTCCTTTATCTCAGCACTTGGTGCAGTTTTGTGTACACTAATTGGACATTTCACATAAACAAGGTCATGGTTTGGTCACTATCCAGAAGGTAATATTTGTAGACAATCTCTTATGATATCCACACTTCAATAAACTGTCCTATTACTCTTGGTTAAGAAAACCCATGCTGCTATAACAAATTTATTTCAGAGCCACACATGTTAGTAAGAATAGATTATTCTGTGGCAGCCTATCTTTAGTATATTGGATTCTTATAGAAGTGTTTATGCCGGCAGTGGTCAGTTTAGCCATCTTCAAATTGGATCACAATAAATCCACACACATCTTGACACAAGACAGTAGAAGCCAGGCCCCAGAGTACTTTTCTACCAGGCCTCAGGCTCACACACGATTGCTCTCAGCAAGCAGACTTGAAATCTGTGACCCCAGAGACCCAGGGTGTCCACAAAGGGATTGTGGGTTTCAGTCCTGCCCTCTGTATACACACAAAAAAACAGGCCCACACACCTCAAATAAAAAAGCTTCTCTGGTAGCCATAGACATATTTAATCCATTCTAATCTGCTTTCCCAAACATGGGCTCATTTTCAATTCAGTGCTGACTATGTGCCAGGCATTAATCTACATGCTGAAAATATAAAAGTTAATATGGGGATATTAAAATTAATAGGCCCTAGCCCCTGACCGGGGGGGGGGGGCTCCTCCCATTCTAATTGGGTTTTTTGTTTGTTGGTTGGTACTGAGGTGGTCAAACGAGGAGTATTCTACCTCCGAGCTTACACCCCCCAGTCCTTTTTATTTTTTATTTTGAAACAGTCTTATTAAGTTTCCTGAGGGTCTCACTAAGTTGCTGAGGCTGGCCTTGAATCTGCAATCCTCTTGTTTTAGCCTCCTAAGTACTGGGATTACAGGTGTGTGTCACTGTGCCTGGATGTTTGTTTTTTTTTTAGCAGTGCTGGGGATTGAACCCAGGGCCTCCTACATGCTAGGTGAGCACTGTACCACTGAGCTGCACCCCCAGCCCCATTCACATTCTAGGTGGCAGTAAATAAGAAATTCTTACAACTACCTGAGATATAGATACAGCAGATTATTTCTCTAACCATTTCACCAATGAGGAACCAAGACCAGAGCCTTTAAGTAATAGGACAAAAGGACCCCACAGCCCCTATCATCAGAGAACACTGGAGCCTAGGTCTTTCTCCTTCAAAGTTTGTGAACTCCTAGCTGGGCAGAGCGACACATGCCTGCAATCCCAGTTCTTGGGAGGCTGAGACAGAGGGATCACAGATTCAAGGCCAGCCAAGGTAACTTAGTAAGGAGACCCTAATTCAAAAAAGGGCTGGGAGTTTAGCTCAGTGATAGGGCACCCCTGGGTCAATCCCCAGTACCACCACCACCACCACCACCACCACCAAAAATTTGTGGACTCCTGCATCTGTGGATCTGCTGCAATAGAATTCCCTGGAGTTCTTGTTAAAAATAGGGAATTCCCAGCCCCAGGTGGCTGGAGAGATTAGGAAGGAGAGTGACTGAGGGATGGGAATATGGAACAAGTTCCTCGGGTAACTCTGACACACAGTCACGTTTGTGGACCTCTGAGTACACTAAGCTGTCAGTAGTTCTCTGTTCATTGTACAGACGAGTTAGATGGGGCATTAAAAAAAAGTAAAGAGCCGGGCGTGGTGGCGCACGCTTGTAATCCCAGTACTTTGGGAGGCGGAGACCGGAGGATCCGGGTTCGCGGCCAGCCTCAACTCTCTCTCTCTCTCTCTCTCTCTCTCTCTCTCTCCTTAGTGAGGCCCTCCGCAACTTCGTGAGACCCGGTTTCAAAATAAAGTATAAAAATAGGGCCGTGGGTGTAACGCAGAGGTAGAATGCCCCTGGGTTCAATCCCTGGTACCGCAAAAAAAAAAAAAAAGTAAAGAATTCCTAAGCCCAGTCCCACTGGTCTGTATTCTGTTAATCTGGGTGGTATCCAGGCAATTATATAATTTTGAAAAGTTGCCCAAATAATTGGGGGGGGGACTGGAGTTTGAACCCAGAGGTATTCTATTTTCAAGCCATACCCCCAGTCCTTTTTATTTTTTATTTTGAAACAAGGTCTCCCTAAATTGCTGAGGCTGGCCTTGAACCTGCCACGTCCTGTCTCAGCCTCCCTCCCAAGCACTAGGATTACAGGCCTGCACCACTGTGCCCAGCTTGTCCAAAGATTCTAATGTGCAGTCAGAATTGGAACCCCACAGCCATTGTGAATAGTGATAACAAATACTATACCCCAAAATCAGGGCAGCCTTCCAAGTAAATCAACCTGGCCCTGCAGCTGTGTGCTAGCTGTGGGCTCTGAGAAGGCCACAGGGTTTAGGAGAGTGGAGAATGGGGAGGAGGAAGGATGGGTTCTTGAGACTCCCAGAGCTTCGGATCAGCAGTCTCCTCCAGAAATCAGTCTGGAGGGATGCGCCCAAACCCTGAAGGCCTCACCCACACACATCTCTCTGCTGTGCGAGTCACACACAAAAGCCTCGGGGGTGTTTCTAATTTGTGGACAGAGGGCATCGCGTAATTGGTTTGTTCTGTGACTTATGAAGCTCAGAGCCAGCTCTGAGGCATGCTTTCAGCAATTACATAGCACCTTATAGCATACATTTTGCGTGATCCCTTCCCTCACTCCCTGCTATGTCTAATTGTCCTTTCGTTTCCGTTTAGATATTTTTTCAGCCAAATGTTCACTTATTCTCACATGCTATAAATGAACAAATTACATTATTTAATGACTTATCAATACATTTTTCTTTCTCTTCAGTCCAAAAGTGAAAAAAGAGCTCTCCAATAAGATTGAGAGGAAGTGCATGCACACAGTTTATAGAAGGGGGCGAGGAAGCCTCTGAAATCACTTGCACACAGTGCACAGGCGGTGGGAATGTATCAAGCTACTTCCTACTTCTACCTTTTCACAAGAGTTTTAAGAAAACTTCCTTTTGTACTCAAAACTTTTAATGCTTTCATTTTTTTATTCAAATTCAGACAGACTGTTAAGTCTGTGGCAGCTGGAATTATGATACCACAGCCTGGCAGTTGCAATACTAGGTATTGTGACTCTGAGTCATAGAAAACAGAGGAGAGGGCAGGGGACAGGAGAGGAGGGGAAGACAGATGAGGGCTGGGGACGTGGCTCCCGGTTGAGTGCTTGCCTAGCCTGCTTGAGGCGCTTGGTTCCTTCCCAAGAAGGGAGGGTGTGTGTGAGACAGACAGACATGGGACTTTACCTTTAAAAATTTTTGAGAAAAGCTGAGCGTAGTGGCTCACACCTGTAATTCTAGGACTTGGGAGGCTGAGACAGAAGGATCACAGGTTCAAGAACAGCCTCAGCAAGTAGTGAGACTCTCATCAACCTAGCAAGACCCAGTTTCAAAATAAAAAAATATATATAGGACTGGGAGTGTAGTTCAGAAGTTGAATGCCCCTGGGTTCAATCCCCAGTACCTCAAAAAAAATTTTTTTTGAGAAAAAGTTGTAACATGGAACCTAAAGTGATTTACAAAGCAATATTTCTTAACAAATGGCCTGAAGTAGTTTACTAACAAATTGGGAAAATTTTGATTTCATACTGAGTTAGCAAGTCTATTTTGTTCAGAACAAAATCTCATTCTTAACAGAAACAGTTTCTGGTGATCTCATAAATGAAAAAGCCCCCATTTCAAAGTAAAAATTAAACTCCAGATCATATAGATGTTTACAGTCATAACATTTATCTAAGCAACATATGTGCATGTTCAGCTATAAGATGTTAACTAAATCTCTGTGACAAATATGCTATTTTTTAAACACAAAGAACAGTATAGAGAATGCAGAATCCTAAGGATAATCTAGTAGTCATCAAGTGTTTCTTAAGTCTTGCCTTTTGAAATCAGGGAAGACATAAAAACAGTAACAGCAATAGAAGGGATCCTGCTCACCGCACTGAAGACAGGTTTTTGTAAATGGGATGAAAGTCCTTTCTTTTTTGGGGGGGTAATGGGGATAGAACCTGTTATGCCCGGTCTGGTGTCGCAAGGAAGAAGAGGAGGCTATCTGGGCTTGGAGGGTCGATTTATTTAGCCGTGGTTAAAACAGTCTAGCCAGGCTAGGGGCGCAGTCCAACGCAAAGTTAGGAGCTGCGACCCCGAACTAGTTTCACACAGAGTTTTTAAAGGCAAAAACCACACGCAAGTGGTCGGGGATAGGGGGAGCTCGTTGCCTAAGTTACAGCCAATGGGGTGCTGACAAAGCCACTAGTCTGAAGTAAGCAGCAGTTGTGTTATTTTTCGATTGGCTCGAGCTAGGAAGGTACGTTATGTCTGGAACATGGCCCAACTTCGAGTTAGGAAGGTACGTTATGTTTGGAACATGGCCCAACGCTTCCAGGATGTTGGGGTTAGGTAAGCAAGATGTTAGTTTATGCTTCAGGGGTTGTGCTACATGCTCTTTTCACTGATTGGTTGTTCTGGGCCTGAGGGGAATTCCAGATCAGGTAGAATATGGAGTCACTCTTGTTAGGGCTCTCTAAGGCCCTACAGAACCCAGGGGCATTCTACCTCTGAGCTACACCCTCAGAACTATTTTATTTTTTATTTGGAAACAGGGTCTCGCTAATTGCTGAGAGCCTAAGTTGCTGAGGCTATCATTGAACCTGCAATCTTCCTGTCTCAGCCTTCCAAGACTGCACCACCATGCCCAAGTAAGTCCTTTCTTTTTCAAAGCCACAGGGCCATCCTATCTGTCAGTTCTTTCCACTCTAGGGTGGAAGGAAAACCCTTTTCCTCCATCCTCTTAGGTTCAGTGCCTGGGGCCTAAGAATTAAACTGACAAAAGACACAGATTTGGGGGATGATATACCATCTCAACAAAGGGTGATAAACTGGGGAGAAGTAACTAGACCAGGAAAAGGATGTTTGGGTGTCTAGGTGTGAGAAATGGTGGGAAAGTGACTAGGAACTACCTGGGGAAATGAATGGGAGATAAGGATTGTTTCAGCAGGTCTGTTTATGCAGACTCATCTCAGTGCCAGCTCTCTGGCTCTGGTGATAAGGGTCACTTTCCTTAACCTGTGCAAGAGAGTGGTGAAAATTTATGCCCCCTTCACACAGGGAAATTTCCTCCCTGAAATTTACTGGAGCCTCCTAATGACAGAACCCACTTTAGTGGCTATACCTGTAGCTTGTGTAGGCTAAAGTTGGTTATAAATAAGCATGCGGATGCAGCTTAACTTAAATATGGCCTTAGACATACCTTGGAAAAACATCTCTTTTGTACATAAGTCCCAATACCAGAATTTTAAAATTCCTAATGGAAATTTCTTAGATGCCAAGTACAGTCAAATAAGTTTATTGCACTTAAAGATGGGATAAATGCTCTTTCAGTAATTTAGGCATGAAGTTTACTGCCAGTGAGCACAATAAGGGCAGGAGTTTTGTTTCATCCATGTTTATTTCCAGTGTCTGGCCAGCTATGCACTAATATAAAATGAATGAATGAAGGGGTTATACTGGGGTATGAAGTTGACCAAATTATGTTATGTGCATGTATGAATATGTAACAATGAATCCCACTATTTTGTATAATTATAATGCACCAATTAAAAAATTAAAAACAAAAATGAATGAATGATGCCAAGAACCATTTGCTGATAATTTAACCGCGACATGCTGTATATTCTCCCTCTAGGTCCATGAAAATTTCAAGAAAAATTCTTGCAGCTTAGGCCCACAATTTAAAATGTGTGTGTTTGTGTGTGTGTATGTGTGTGTGTGTGTGTATGTGTGTGTGTGTGTGTGTGTGTGTGTGTGTGTGTGTGTTTTAGGGGGGATTGAACCCATGAGCCTTCTGTCTCTGAGCTATACCCCTAACACTATTTTATTTTTGTTTTGAAACAAATTCTAAGTAGCTAAGGCTGGCCTCAAATCTGCAATCCTCCTGTCTCAGCCTCCCAAGTACTGGGTTTATAGGCTTACACCACTGCACCTGACTCTTAAAAAATGTTGCTTGTCGAGCTGGGCATGGTGGCACATGCCTATAAGTACTTGGGAGGCTGAGACAGGAGGATCACAGGTTCCAAAACAGCCTCAATAATTTAGCGAGACTTTCAGCAACCTAGCAAGACTCTGTTTCAAAAACAAAAAATAAAAAAGGGTTGGGGGAGCCAGGCGTGGTGGCGCACGCTTGTAATCCCAGTACTTTGGGAGGCGGAGACCGGAGGATCCAGGTTCGCGGCCAGCCTCAGCTCTCGCTCTCTCTCTCCCTGTCTCTCTCTCTCTCTCTCTCTCTTTCTCTCCCTCTCCTTAGTGAGGCCCTCCACAACTTCGTGAGACCCGGTTTCAAAATAAAGCATAAAAAAAAATAGGGCCAGGGGCGTAGCGCAGAGGTAGAATGCCCCTGCGTTCAATCCCTGGTACCGAAAAAAAAAAAAGGGTTGGGGGTGTAGCTCAGAGGTAGAATGCCTCTGGGTTCAATCCCCAGTACTTAAAAAAAAGGCTGTGTGTGTGTGTGTGTGTGTGTGTGTGTGTTACTGAGGATTAAACTGAGGGGCTTACTACTGAGCTATACCTCCAGCCCGTTAATTTCTTTTTAAACAGCTTCTCATAGCTGGGCATGCTGGTACATGCCTGTAATCCCAGTACTTGGGAGACTGAGACAGGAGGATCATAGGTTCCAGAACAGCCTCAGCAAGTAGTGAGATTCTCATCAACCTAGTCAGACCCTGTTTCAAAAATAAAAATAAAATAGGGCTGGGGGCATAGCTCAGAGGTAAATGCCCCTGGGTTCAATCCCCAGTACAAATAAATAATAAATAAATAAATAAATACACACATACATACATACATACATAAATGAATAAATGAATGAAATCAGTGTCTCAAGCAAATTGGTCCTCTACCCCTCTCACCTCACACCTGGGCCTGCCTCGGGCCCCGCACTCTCCGCGCCTAGGCAGAGGCGGGCATGGCCCATCTAGCAGCTGGGATCTGGACATGAAGAGCGGCTTGATTTTTGGGCCTTGCTGTGGCTCTTTGCTCATTGGCGTTTGTATTTGCATTATATGCAGCCATGTACACAAAGTGACCCCCCGATATCTTAGAGGTCAAAAGTGTCTGTATTAAGGACATTTTTTTAGAAGATGGGCCTGATGGCAAACACCTGTAATCCTGGTACTTGGGAGGCTGAGACAGGAGGATTGCAGGTTCAAGGCCAGCTTCAGCAACTTAGTGAGACCCTAGGATGGAGGCATATGGGGAGAGCAGACCATATGGTGAGGGCTATGTCAGCCATAGACTCAAGAAGAAATGCCATTTTCAGTTTCTCAATTCATTTTCTGTTTCAAGTGCCCAGTTCCCAGGAGTGGTGGGAATAACCCTCATTAAACGGGGGCTCGGTCAGGGCCCTGCTGCTCTGGGTCTTTGCTGACCACTGCTCAGACATTTGAGTTACTACCTTCCTGGCACCCTCAATGGGGTGGGGGAGCTGTCTGCTACCAGTCTGCCAAGTTGTGGGGCACAGGAGTGCTGCTTTCTCCTGCCTCTGGGGAGTCATCAGAGGGTACCTGAACTACCTCCACAGTGGTCTCCTCTCTGAGGCCTTGCCCAGGGCCCTGTCTACAGACAGAACACCTCATCGCTTCCCTTCTGTCACTTTTCCACCATTTTAGATCAGGGGATATTTTCTAGGTTGGGGGATGCTGTGGTTTGAATGTTTGCCCCTTCCAAAATTCATGCTGAAGCCAGGTGTGATGGTGTATGCCTGTAGACCCAGCTACTTGGGAGGTGAAGGCAGAAGAATCTCTTGAGCCCAGGGGTTCAAGACCAGCCTGGGCAAAGTGAGACCCAGCCTCAAAAAACAAAAATAAAACAAAACACAAAGCAACAGCAAGGAGGAGGAGGAGGAGGAGGAGGAGGAGGAGGAGGAGGAGGAGGAGGAGGAGAAGGAGAAGAACCCGGAATTTCATTGATATTATAATAGCATTAAGAGAGAGGACTGTGTGGCGTAAGACCCGAGGAAAAGTAAAGTGCTGGAGAGGAAAAAAATCAGCTAAGAATTCACGAATATTATCCCAGGATGGCATCATTAGCTTTAAACTGTGCTGGATTTGAGTGAAAAAAAGTAAGATTAAGGGAAACAGATTCTAGTCTCTTTCTACTCAAGGTGCATGGTTGAGTTTTCAAAATCATACTTGCCGATTATTTTTTTACTTTTTATTGAGGCATTCTCAGTGCCACCTTCAATGAGGAGGCAGGAACTGTGCTTGCCAGTCTTGATTAAAAACCTATTTGTCAGTTGGGCGTGGTGGCGCACGCTTGTAATCCCAGTACTTGGGAGGCTGAGACAGGAGGAACCTGGTTCGCGGCCAGCCTCAGCTACTTTGCAAGGCCCTCCACAACTTAGTGAGAACCTGTTTCAAAATAAAGAATAAAAAATAGGGCTGGGGGTGTAGCTCGAAGGTAAAATGCCCTTGTGTTCAATTCCCAGTACCGCAAAAAAAAAAAAAAAAACTATTTGTCAGCCGGGCATGGTGGTACAGGCCTGTAATCCCAGTACTTGGGAGACTGAGACAGCAGGATTGCAGGTTCAAGGCCAGCCTCAGCAACTTGGTAAGATCCTGTTTCAAAATAAAAAATAAAATCTGATTGGAGGTATAACTCAGGGCTAGAACACCCTTGGGTTTAATCCCCGTACTAAAAACAACAAGAACAACAACCACCACCACCATCAAAACACCTATTCGTTTAGTTCCAGAGATGGTGCTAGAAGCAGGTTCCTTCCCCACTAAGGAGTGGACCATTGGGCGACTCAAGCCCACAAGATAGGCCTGAGACCTCACAAGAGAAGGTGGGGGGCTCCCTGGTGCCAGGTTCTGTTCTCCCTGGTGTGCACAGAGCTCAGTGCTGACCTTGGAAAAGGGATACAGGTCCTTCCTGGTCTGCCCAGAGGAAGAACAGTCAAGATCAAAGGATCTCACTAGGGGCAGCAGCAATGTCTGGGGAGCGATGCTGCTCCTTCTGTTCCTTGGCCACCCTGGGGAGATGAGCCCCGGCCCCTCTCTTTTTAAGGGGCTAATTGGGTGTTGTCCTTCCTATTACCAAAAATGACCAGAGGTTCAGGGGCTGCCCACTGACACGCCCAACCACTAATCCTTTGATTAAAAAACAATCACACTTTTCATTTCATATATAACGTTGGTGCCTAAACCCAAACTTTATTTTATAATAAAGGGTTATCCTTCACCATCCAGCTGAATCCTTAGGGCCCACAGCTTTAACTTTTTCAGGGCACAGACTGATTAAAGCAAGCGCTCATTATTAAGGGGTGTTTACTCACTGGGGACATGAGGTGGGGCTCAGGCCCTCCAAAGAAACTTGTCCAGGGAACAGTGTATGCAAACCAATGAAATGAAATAAGAAAGCCAGAATCTGATTGGCCCCTTAAATGTGATTGAGTCAAGCTTGGTGTAGTGGTGCATGCCTGTAATCCCAGTACTTGGGAGGCTGAGACAGGAGGATCGCGGGTTCAAGGCCAGCCTCTGCAACTTAGCGAGATTCTCAGCAATTCAGCAACCTAGCAAGACCCTGTTTCAAAAATAAAAAATAAAAAAGAGCTGGGGGTGTAGCTCAGAGGTAGAATACCTCTGGGTTTGATCCCCAGTAACACACACACACACACACACACACACACACACACACACACACAAATGTGGTTGAGTCAATGAAGCAGAGGTTAGTATAGAAGAGGAAGAGATGTCAATATCTGTTTCTAGTGTTTCAGGATTCTGAGAAAGCTTCTTTTGAGCCAATTTCTGCTATGAGTTGAGAAACCCAGCTGCCAGGACAATGGAAATACCCTTGGTGTCCCGTAATTATGGAGAAACTCGGTTTCCTTGGGGGAAGGACCCTGTGCCTTAGACAAATGCCAGTTGATAGGCCTCACTAGACAGGTAATGGTAGGAATGTTGCCTTTCTGAAGCCAGGCAGCTGCAGGGCCTTTGCAGTTTACAGCAGCTGCAGGGACGTTTAAAGGCAATACCCTCACACTACGAGTCTGCCAACACTGCCAGTGACTGAGAGGCACTGTACATAACCCGGGATCTGGCCAATGCCAAGGACTGCCTTTCCATCTGTTAGAAATAAATTTCCATGGCGTCGTAGGAAGACATGTAGTCAAAAGTGGCTCGGGAAGGAGAGAAAAGCCAGTTTCCAGTGCTCTCTTTGCATCAATACTACCGTTGTTCTGACAGAGATGAGAAAGTGAAAGTGATGAGAATTCTGGGCAGAGCCTGCTGCTTCCAGGGGGCACAGGTGCTCCTCCTCGGCTGGACGAAGCTGCATACTAACACGTTCCCTGTGGATCCATTCTGGAAGGACCAGAAGGAAGGTGGAGGGCATGCCTGACCTTGGGAGCCAGGCAGAGCTTCTTGGGGTCTTCAAAATTCTAGAATTTTTTACTCACCAAAGCCATGCTTATTCATCATTAAAACTTAGCACATTACATCTTTCCAGACATATATGTGCCTTTTATTTTATTTTTTATCAAATGGGATTATTCTATTTTCTCTCTTGCTTCTTTCACTTAACAATACAGAATGGGCATTTTTTTTTGCTCCCAATAAATATTTACCTACATCATTTTTAGTGGCACAATAGTTCAGTAGTATAGATCTACTGTACTTTATTTGAAATCTTTTATCAGGTATTTAAATCATTCCCAATTTTTTACTTTTTGTGTGGTGCTAGGGATCAAACCCAGGGCCTCCCACATGCTAGGTAAGTGCTCCACCACTGAGCTACACCTTCAGCCCCCCTCCCCTAATTTTTCACTTTCTATAAAGGACAACCTTATAAAATACATTTCTGTCTATGCCCCCTTTTTTTTTTTTGGCACTCAGGGGTTTTAACTCAGGGGGAGTTATACAAACCCAGCCCTATTTTACTTTTCATTTTGAAACAGGGTCTCGCTAAGTTGCTGAGGCTGGTTGCAAAACTGAGATCCTCCTGTCTCAGCCTCCTAAGTGCTGGGATTACAAGCATGAGGCACCACACCCAGCTCTATACCCATTTTTTTTAAAAAACTTGATATTGCCAAACTGCCCTTCAGAATTGAACATTTTCACTCATAGCGTACATCATGCCAGTTTGATTGCTGGAAATTGATAATTGGTTGTTGTTTTAATTTACATTTCACTGACCAATGAGGTTGAACAGTTTCCTCATAGATGTGTTGCTCCAGGCCATTTTCAAAAGGAAACAGCATCTCTGAGTGTTCCTCTGCCTCCACTAACATTTGCTCACTACTGGGGACACCACTGTTTACACAGGACAGGAGACAAGGCCAACCTGGAGAGACACTGTAAAGCAGGCAGAACTCCTTGCTGGATCCCATCCTCCCACGCAGGGTCCAGTGTGCTGTCACCCATTAAAGCCCACCAATGAGAAAGAATTGAAAGCTCACTTCCACTGTGCCTGGCACGTGGCCAGGGTTTGCCCTTATCATTAGTCATGATCTATGGAATGAATCCATGGTCAGTTTGGGTCAGAAAAGGTGTCCAGTGTGGGGAGCCAGAGGCTACCGGCAAGGCCGTAGCCCTGGGGCCTAAGTTCAAGGAACCCTGGCCTTTTCCTTTTTGCTAGGGCCAAGCTAGGTTATGGACCCAGAACAATACCTGTGTTTATGACTCCATGTTTCCAGATATTCTTTGCTTTCTGCGGTTGTGCAAACTCTGTGGTAGGGTTAATTCATGGCCAGTGGGGTGCCGGTGGGGCGAGCTGTATGTGCCTATGTCTATGGAATTTTCAGCTGAAACTTCCTCCTGCTACTGTATAAAACTGAGCAGTGCGAAAGTAAACTTACTCTCCTGGGTCATCAGCCCTTGAGAGTCCTCCTGATCCCTCTTTTCCGTGTGAACTTGACACAATTGAGGTTTTATAATATATATATTATATATAATTATATAATATTATATATAATTGTATATAATATAGTATATATAATTATATACTATATTATATAATTATAAATTATATAATATACATTAATTAATATATATTAATTTATATAATCTATATCTTATATATTATAATATATATAAATATATATATATAGAGAGAGAGAGAGAGTGTGTGTGTGTGTGTGTGTGTGTGTGTGTGTTTGTACTGGGAATTGAATCCAGGGGCACTCTACCTCTAAGCCACATGCCCAGCCCTATTTTATGTTTTATTTTGAAACAGAGTCTTGCCAAGTTGCTGAGTGTCTCACTAAGTCGCTGAAACTGATCTCAAACTTGTGATCCTTCTGTCTCAGCCTCCCAAATACTGGGATTATAGGCATGCACCACCACACCTGGATTTTATAAAGTATATTAAATTGTAAATCCTGGTGTTCACATATTATATCATGAGCACTCTTCCATTTCATCAAATATTCTTCAAAATACTGTTTTTAATAGCTGGGATATATCCTGTTGGATGACTGGACCATAAATCTTTGAGCAATTATCAGACACTTAGGTTATTTTTTGTTTTTACAGCTATAGCAGTTTAGCCTCAGACCTTTTGTACTTAAGTATGTGTGCACATCTCTGATTACATCCTGAGGTTGAAAGACTGACATAGACTCATTACTGAGGTTCTACATTCTTCTCCATTAGAAAGAACTCAAAGCTCCCTTCCAGGGCTCTTGGGAATGAGGAAAAGGAGGGGTAAGGGTAGCTGAAAAGATCCAGGCAAATCATTATCAGGACCCAGTGCTAAAATGTGAGACTCTCAGTGACCATTAACTGAAAACTGCTGCCCCCTGGGGCCTCTCTCTAGGTTGCCACTTTTAGGAATTCTGTTCTACGGGCTCCTGGCCTGCCAGATCAGAAACCCATCTCAAAACTGTCCTTAGGTAAAAAGGGAGTCAATTAGGAGGATACTGGAGTATCTTCTGTGGAAAAAGGGCATGTAACCAAACCACAGGAAGGGCAGAGATACAGCTGGGCCTCAAGGGAAATAGGGACTTAGGGAGACAGGTGATGTTAGAACTTCCCCCACCAGGAACCTACACCTGGACCAACCAACTAACCAACCCAGGAGGGGGGGTTCTACACAGACACAAAAACTCCCATACTGTCCTCCAGGCATGGGGGGATTTTCAGAAGGAGATGCTATTTCCTGGAGAAAGGGAGGGGTATTGGCCTCTTGGTGTTCTCTTGTCATATCTATCTATCTATCTATCTATCTATCATCTATCTATCTATCTATCTATCATCTATCTATCTCCTTGGAGACTGAACCCAGGGGCACTCTACCACTGAGCTACATCCCCAGCCATTTTTATTTTGAGACGGGGTTTTGCTAAGTTGCCCAGGCTGGCCTCTAACTTGTGATCCTCCTGCCTTAGCCTCTAAGTAGCTGGGATTACCGGCATGCACCACCACACCTGGGTTGGTCTCTTTTTTCTAAAAAGCTAAGGTAGCAAAGTGGACCAGGGGCTGCTTCCCACTTGGGGTGCTGCCTACCCATGTCCTGGAAAAGTCTAGAAATCAGGGGCTCAGTCCCAGTTTTTCTTGAGGCCTTAGGAAAGAACATTCTTCTTTTGGGTTGTCTTTTCCAGTTTATTCCTACTATAGGGGAGTGAGTCCTCCTCTAAGACAAAGTTTCAGGTGTAGGCCTTGGGGATGGGGTGAGAGGGTGGGGTGGGGTGGGGGGAGAAGGCAACCAGCAGAGGGGTCTAAGTGTTAGCTCAAAGGTGTAAGATCAGCACCCTGGGCTCCAATGAGGTACAGCCCAGCTCAGCAGGCCCAGAACTTTCACACAGGGGTATGGGGCAAAAACTGGTCAATAGCAGACACTGTGCTTTTGATTGAAGTGTCCCCATTGCACATCTTCCTCCTGCACCTGTAGTAACAGAAGGGTGGAGATTTGGGGACCAGTAACCCTGACCAACTATCTGTCCATGTCTTTATTTATCACTAACCAAAGGGGAAGCACATTTCCATATCTCTCTCTCTCATGAGCTCGCTCTCTCTCTCTCTCTCTCTCTCTCTCTTTCTTTTTCTCTTTACAGTGCTGGGGATTGAACCCAGGACCTTGCACATGCTAGGCAAGTGCTCTACCACTGAACTACACTCCCAGCCCTATTTCTAGGGCTTTCAAGACACATTGCTGTCTTTAAAATTGGACCAATTCACATTGTTAGCAAGAGTTCAACCCAGGAGGCCGTTGCCAATCCTGAACAGGCACGATCTCAGTCAGCTACAAATGGCATACGAATGTTCTGCACAGGATAAGCAGAGATCAATCAGGGATGACAGTCACAATCATACCATGCTGCTTGACAAAATATGGCATTGCTTCCTTCTTTGAAAAGTTCTTCATTTTTAATACTTCCTGCATTTACTTTGTTGCTGTTGTTAAATGGGAAATTGCTAGGGGAATGGAATATAATTCAGAAAAGGTACTTTGGGACACTTAGTTTTGCTCTGCTTGCTGTTTCTACTGCAGTTTCCTTCTAAACATTCCTTCTAAACATAGGCATAAGTATTTGGATTGTAGCTTCCTGGCTTTTGTTTTTGTTTTGTTTTTCAGGGCTTGGGGTCCATTTTTTGAGACCTGGCCAAATGTGGATGGACATCTCACTGCAAGTGCTGCCTACCATGACTTCTCTAAACAACCAAACTGGAAATGCGCCCAAGGCGTGTGAAGGACTCACACCAGTAACCACAGACTGGCATAGCTGGCACACCCAGCCCTGCTGCTGTGGTTGTATGATTGAATCAAGGAGGGTGAGAGCTAGAAGGACCCTTGGTGACCTTCTATTTCAACCTTTCCACCAAAATATACTGCCTTACAGACGAAAGAGCTGAGACCAGAGAGAAGAAATGGGTTGCCCATGGTTATATGCACAGAATAATCAGAGTCAAGAATAATAATCAGAGTCAAGAATATTTGTGGCTAAAAAACAAGAACTGGGGCTGGGGATGTAACTCAGTGGTACAGCACCCCTAGATTCAATCCCCGGTAACACACACACACACACACACACACACACACACACACACAGATCTGATATTGTGACATTACTGCTATATCTGAATTTGGTTCTTTTTGTTGTTGTTGTTCTAGGGATTGAACCCAGAGGCATTCTACCTCTGCATGGCTGAGCTATACCCCCAGCCCTTTTATATTTTTACTTTTTTGAAACAGAGTCTAAGTTGCTGAGGGTCTCGCTAAGTTGCTGAGGCTGGCCTCGAACCTGCGATCCTCCAGTCTCAGCCTCTCAAATACTGAGATTACAGGGATGCTTGAATTTGGTTTCTGTTGCTTTCTCTGTCTCATCTAACTTCTCTTCAGAAACTATTCAATTAAGAAGAAAATGAGCCAGGCGTGGTGGCACACGCTTGTAATCCCAGTACTTTGGGAGGTGGAGACCAGAGGATCCAGGTTCGCCAGCCGCCAGCCTCAGCTCTCTCTCTCTCTCTCTCTACTTAGTGAGGCCCTCCGCAACTTTGTGAAACCCGGTTTCAAAATAAAATAGGGCCAGGGGTGTAGCGCGGAGGTAGAACGCCCCTGGGTTCAATCCCCGTACCACAAAAAAAGAAGAAGAAGAAGAAGAAGAAGAAGAAGAAGAAGAAGAAGAAGATGAGCCAGGTGTGGTGGCGCACGCTTGTAATCCCAGTACTTGGGAGTTCGCGGCCAGCCTCAGCTACTTAGTGAGGCCCTCCGCAACTTCGTGAGACCCGGTTTCAAAATAAAGGAGAAAAAATAGGGCCGGGGGTGTAGCTCGGAGGTAGAATGCCCCTGGGTTCAATCCCCGGTACCACAAAAAAAAAAAAAAAAAGAAAGAAAGAAAATGAAGTGAAATATTTAAAGTGTTGAAAGAAAAAGACTCACCAATCTAGAATTCTGTAATCTGTAACATTATCCTTAAAAAGTGAAGGGAAGGCAAAACCAAGAATTTCTCAAATAAAAATGGAGGGAATTTGTCACCAGTACAGCTGCCTTACAAGAAATGTTTTTAAAAGTTCTTCAGAAAGAAGGAAAAAGATATAAGGTAGACAGCTCTACATAAAGAAAGCAATAGAGAAGAGGCAAGTGAAGGAAAAACTTTACATTCCTGCAGTAAAACAAAAGCAGCAAAAGCTCAAATCCCCGTATCATCTGCTCTTAGACTGAGTATGTGTGGCTGGGTGAGGGAAAGAAAGGACAAGCCGGACTCTTTGGGGGAAGGACACTGCTCTCCCAGGGAGGACGGAAGTTGGGTGTCTCCTGGGGCTACGAGCAGGATGCGATGCCAGGGCCGAGCCTGGGTGAAGGGTGGTTGCTTCTGCCTGGGTGGGGTCTGGCAGTGTTCTGGGTGGGGAGGAAAGATAGAGGAAGATGGAACCTGCTTGCAGAGCTCTGTGATAAGAAAAAGCCCAAGAAATGACATCTCATCCCACCAGAGAGCATTTTTTTGGGGGGTGGAGGTACTGAGGATCGAACCCCGGGACAGCCTGCTTTGGAGCCACACCTCCAGCTCTATTATTTATCATCATTATTGTGGTACTGGGGATTGAATCCAGGGACATTCTACCTCCGAGCTACACCCCCGGCCCAATTTTTTTTATTCTTTATTTTGAAACAGGGTCTTACTAAGTTGCGGAGGGCCTCACTAAGTAGCTGAGGCTGGCTGCGAACCCAGATCCTCCGGTCTCAGCCTCCCAAGTACTGGGATTACAAGCGTGTGCCACCACGCCTGGCTATTATTATTATTATTATTATTATTATTTATTGTTTTGGGTACTGGGGATTGAATTCAGAGGCATTCTACCTCTGAGCTACCCTCCAGGCCTATTTTATTTTTTATTTTGAAACAGGGTCTTGCTAAGCTGCTAAAGGTCTTACCAAGTTGCTGAGGCTGGCCTTGAACCTGTGACCCTCCAATCTCTGCCTCCCAAGTGCTGTGATTATAGGTGTGCACCACCGAGGGACCATTTACAGGCCACTGGGAAGCAGGCAGTCTGTCTCACTGTCAACTGGAAGAAAGAAAACAGTGTGAGCATTTAAGTGCAGGAGGCCTCAACTGTGGGAAGCGCCAATGCGGAGGCAGCGGTGGGTGGTTGTCCAGAGACCCCATGGGGACAGGGGAGCAGAGGCCTGGGTGGGAACCAGCTGGGGCTGTTCTCCTTTGCCTTATATTCTGTCTAGGCAGAGACTGAATGAAGAAATAGCTCTCTACCTTCAGCTTTCCTGGGAACTTGCTGCAGGGCTTGTTAAAACAGATGGCCGCGCCCTAGCCCCAGTGTTACTGACTTAGCAGGTCTGGCGTGGGACTGAGAACCTGTTGCTCTAACCAGTCCTCAGGAGCTGTTGCCGCTGCTTGTCGAGGACTTTGCAGACCCCTAAACTCTGGGAGGACAATGTTATGTGACACCTTGGTGGGTGCTACGTGTGCATCATCTCATGTAACGCTCACCATGACCCTGCTGGGGAGATGCTGGACAGTTTGTAAAACTCTCTGTTCTGAGATGAATTGTATCCCCCCCCCCAAATGCTGATTTCCTAACCCCCCTCAGAAGGTGACCTTATTTGGAAACAGGGTAGTTGTAGATGTAACTAAGATAAGGTCTTATTGATGTAGAGTGGGCCTTTAATCTGATATGGCTGGTGTCCTTATAAGAAGACATGGTTGTACAGAAAGAAGGGAACACTAAGTGAAGACAGAGACACACAGCAAGAAGTGAAGACAGAGACACACAACAAGACGACGGCCAGGAGAGGACACAGGCGGAAGTTGAAGTGATGCACCTACAAGCCCAGGACTCCAGCAGCCACCAGAAACTAGAAGACACAAGGATCTTGCCTTCCAGGTTTCAGAGGAAGCATGGCCCTGCTGACACCTTGATTTTGGATTTCGGGTCTCCAGAACTGTGAGAGAATAAATTTCTGTTGTTTTAACCTCTCCTGCCCCCAGTTTTTGGTACTTTTACAACAGCCCTACGGAACAAATACACCTTCAAAGTCAAACTGGCCTTAGACTGTTTTCTGTAGATGACTTTGCTATCCTTCGAGTACCACGACACACTGGCAGGACCAGGGAATGCTTCCTGAGCCAGATATGGACATGGGATGGCCTAGCGTAGAAATGTCGTCCCGTGGGGGCATTGCATCTGGATAGTGACAAACTAGCCTAGTGAGAGCCTTCGCATGTGTAAGAGGGCTAAGGAGGTAGCAAGAGGCATCAGGAGGAGCAGAACACCCTTCCTGACAATCATCACAGCCCAGTCATCTCCTGAATGAGGATGGGCCTTGCCCCAGGTGTCCACAGAAGCCGCTTTGGAAGTGTCCTGTTCGTCCTAACAGTTCACCTTTCCACCTCATCTGAGACCACTTGTATACTTCTCTCCTTTGTAACCTGGAAAGACCTCAACGAACAAGAATAATCCTAAATAAAAGGTCACTATCTCCATTCCACAGTTGAGCAAACTGAAGCTCAGGGAGGCTAGGTAGCTTTTCCAGGGTCACATGGCTAATAAATTGCAGAGGCAGGTCTTGAACCCCTGGCTTCTATTTTACCAGTGTATTCATATTAATGCTCATGGGAAAAGCCCAAGCAGAGACTCTGGGTGAAGCGGGGTCCATTATTAGCATCCCACATCTCAGTCTGTGCTCCCTAAAGAGTTCAAAATGGCCACACCATGGGTCTGAGCAAGGTGTCTTGAGGCAGTGACTTGACAAGCCACTAAGAAGGAGAGTGCTCCCTCTCTGTCTTTGAGGCCCAGAATTGGTTTCATTCTTGGCATTGGTTTTTTTTTTTTTTTTTTTTGCAGTGCTGGGTATTAAACCTAGGGAGGGCCCCACGGGTGCTAGACAGATGCTGTACCACTGAGCTACCTCCCCAGCCTGGGTTCATGCAATTCATTAATTTGAGGAGTTATCATTCCAACCTTTAGCAACTACCCAGTACTCCTTTAGCCATTCCCTAAGTAACCAATATGCTATTTAGAGGAATTCATACAGGAAAGGGAATTATGCCTAAAGTTGTCCATGTATAATCTCAGGGAAAAAATATATTTTCACATGACACAGGGCATTAGAGGTGCAGAAAGGGCAAAAGTAACTCCAAATGTCTGGGTGACTACTGGATTCAGTCCTTGCATAAGGCAGGTGTTAAACCTTTTTGGACTAGGTGAAAGAATTTGGCTAGTGCCGGTTAGGAATTACGTATCCTAAGGACCAGTTGTATATCCATCTCTTCATTTATTACTTTATTCATTTGTTCAATAACTATCTGTTGAGCCCTTACCATGTGCCAGCAATTGATAATGCAAAGGTAAATGAGAAGCCAGGTGTGGTGGCGCATGCCTGTAATCCCAGGATTTGGGAGGCTGAGACATGAGGATAGCAGGTTTGAGGACAACCTCAGAAACTTAGCAAGGCTCTTAGCAACTTAGTGAGGCCCTGTTTCAAAGTAAAAAATAAAATCGGGTTGAGGGTGTAACTCAGAGGTAGAATGACCCTGGGTTCAATCCCCAGTACCCCCCCAACACACACGCATTAATGAGATACAGTCCTTACCCTTGAGAAAGTCACAGGATAATGGACACAGAAGGTCCCTGGAACACATGTTCCTAAATGAATAAACAGCCCTGGGGAAGAGGCACCACCCTCAAGATGCCTTCTGTTTTTAGTCCTTCTAGAAGAGGCACTATGTTTAAGGATAGGAGTTTGGCTGTTTGTCAGTTAATATCTACATGACCTCAAGTAAGTTATCTAACCTTCATGAGCTTCAGTTTCCTCCTCTGAAAAGTGGGGGTAAGAATAACACCCACAGATGCCGGGCGTGGTGGCGCACGCTTGTAATCCCAGTACTTTGGGAGGTGGAGACCGGAGGATCCGGGTTCGCGGCCAGCCTTAGCTCTCTCGCTCTCTCCCTGTCTCTCTCTCTCTCTCTACCTAGTGAGGCCCTCCGCAACTTCGTGAGACCCGGTTTCAAAATAAAGCATAAAA
>PVJS01020353.1:0-32687 GCA_004027185.1 Glis glis
AAAAAAAAAAAAAATCACCACTAAAAAAAACAATAATCTAATAAAAAATTGGCAAGTGAACTAAATAGATACTTCAAAAAGAAGAAATACAAATGGCCCATAAATGTATGAAAAAATGTTCAACATCATTAGCAATCAGAGAGATGCAAATCAAAAGTACCCTGAGATTTCACCTAAGCCTAATTAGAATGGCAATCATTAAAAACACAAACAACAACACATGCTGGCGAGGATGTGGAGAAGCAGGAACTCTAATACACTGTTGGTGGAATTGCAAATTAGTGCAACCACTTTGGAAAACAGTGTGGAGGATTCTTAGAATAATGGGAATGAACCTACCGTATGACCCAGCAATACCACCTCTAGGCATCTACCCAAAAGAACTGAAACTAAACTACCAGACTAATGCATGTGTATCTATGTTTATAGCTGCACAATTAACAATTGCCAAACTTTGGAACCAGCCAAGGTGTACATCAATAGATGAATGGGTTACAAGACTATGGGATATGTATACAATGGAATTTTACACAGCCATGAAGAAGAACAAAATTACATCATTTTCAGGGAAATGGAGGGAACTGGAGAACATTATGATAAGTGAGATTAGTCAGTCACCAAGAGTGAAAAGTCAGATGTTCTCCCTAATATGTGGAAGCTAGGGAGAATGGGACTCAGAAGGGACTCCAGACAAAAAAGGAGAAAACTTTAGTTGAGCAAAGAAGGCAACCTAACTAAGGAAGATGGGAGGTGGGAATACACTAATTCATATGATGTATATACATAAACTTATCAGAGTCAATCACTATGCTGAGCACAGAAAGCAGGGAAGGGGGAGGGAATAGGGCGGGAATTGAGAGAGGGCTAAATGAGCAATGTGTGCATGCATGCTTCTGATACCCTGACACTTATCAAAATGTATAGCCAATAATGTAAGCACCAATAAATGAAATGAAAAAAAAAGATGTTTAGGATAGAAATTGACTTATTTATGTAGGTCTAGTACAGTTAAAGATCATAGGGTGTTAAGTGAAGGTTTTGAAGGGTAAACATTTGGGAGAAATGCTGATAAAATAATACATTTTAGTATTATATATTCTCATGTGATCGGGGCAATAAATGGTTTTTATACTGGCTTTATTGGTGAAGATGCAGGAAGTGAAGGTGTGGCTAGATACAAATGATGATGCGTATCAAATACAAGACTATTATGTTTTTTTATCTGGAATGTCTCCCAAAGGTTTATGTGTTAAAGACTGATCCCCAGTTAACGGTGTTATTGGGAGATAGTGGAAACTTTAGCAGTTGGGGCCTAGTTGGAGGAAGTAGGTGAATGAGAGTGTGCCTTTAAAGGGTTTATTTTGTTCCCAGCCCTGGTGCATTCTCTTTCTCTTTTTCTCTCTCTCTCTCTCTCTTTTCTGCTTTCTGACTGCCAGGAGGCAAGCAGCTCTACTCCAGCACACATGCCTTCCCATGATGTTCAGCCTTGCTCAAGGCCCAAAGGAATGAGGCCCAATGACCCACAACTGAAACCTCTGAAACAATGAGCCCACATATATCTTTCTTCTCTTTATGTTGATTTTTCAGGGATTTTGTCACAGCAACTGAAAGCTAACTCACACAAATGCTGGAGGTTTTATGCTGATCCTTCTACAAAGAAATGCTTTATGGAAAGCGACACTTTAATAAAATTGGTCCTGCAGTCCCTTGCAGGTTGGGTTCGCATAATGCAGCTGGAAGTATAGATTCATGAAGACTTTGACAATAGCTCACCATTATGGTTATAAGAAATTGCTGAAGGTATTGCTGGATTCGACTATCTCATATAAACACTTCCTTATCACACCATAATGAATGACACAAATAGTCTGTTTCTAGCCTAAAATGTTCAGCATTCAAAAGGATACTCCCAATTATAGCTTCTTGATAATTAATGAGCAAGTTGCTATGTTTGTATCTTCAAAATGCCTTTTTTCCTTTCTCCTGTCTCTATTCACTTTGAATGAATGAAGATAGCTCCTACAACTTCAGAGTTCAATAAAAGAACCTTGTCAGGAGATCGTTCCGCTGATTCCATTAGACTTTTCATGGGTTTCAAGAGCCTGCTGTTTCCTCTTGAAACACTTGATGGCCTTTGTGTGAGCTTCCTTACAGAATAATTTACATAATGATTTAACCCTGGTGAGGGAAATCAGGAATTTTAGCATTGTGAATCAAGCAAGAACACATAAAATGTCTACTTGACTGAAATTATTGCTAGTGCTTATACAGTTAGAATTCTTGACTTCTGAATAACTATTACATTTTCAAAGCTGCTTTGTGTGATAGGTTTTCAAGTCTCACTCTATATTAGAAAAACAAAAGAGCGAAAAAATCATACCAGTAGGCACATATTTGACATCTATAGCCCATTTATATTGTATACTGGAGTTATAAGAAGAGTGTACTCTCTGACATTCTGAGCATTCAGTTTCTTCCAAATGAAAATTCTGTATCCCTACTACTAGAAGTTCAATATAAATATGGGATTTTAAGATTATAAAAAGTATTTTTGTCATAAAACAAAGATTAGGGGCACCATATTATATTGAAGTCTGTCTAGAGCTTTCGTATATATACCACCTGTTCATTATCTTTCCTGCTTTCTGCTAGAAAGTGCCAGGTGGGGTGACCTCTGGGAGTCATTCCCCGGGTGACTTTGTCAGCAGCTGCCAGTAGTTTTCAGCCAGTGGAGATACCAGCAGGCGATTTCAGAGAGGGACACAGGAGGAAAAAGCTGGGGCACTTTTCCTCCAGTCTGTGTGCTCCAGGCAGGGCCCATGGCCCTGTGACATCTTCTCTGTAACAAAGCCTCCTGGGGTTATTCCGTTTTCTGCAAGGTGACTCCATCCCCTGGTATCCAGTATTCCCACTCCTTTCTGTTTTCTGTTTCATTTCTACCAAGGAAGTGGTGGCTTGCTGTAGATGCTGATCTCTGAGGTGCCTCATTCTCTCCTCTTGGCTCCTTATCTCTTCCGTCAACTGTGCTGATCAGACCTCTGTGTTCACTTCTGTTGTGTACTCAGAATGCTTTTTGTTCTTCTGGTTGACCACGAGTACCAGTATGATGTGCATTATAGTTAAATATCAATTTCCTATTACACCAAAGCACAGTCAATTCATAATCAATTCCTTTGCAGAAAATACAGAAAATACAAGCAGTAGAGAGTAACACACATACACACACACACACACACAGTCCTCTAAACATGTTTCCTACAGCCAAACCTCTTCTTCATTGATGTGTATTCTTAAACCTTTTGTGTTTTTTTGTTTGCTTATTGGAAGTGGAAAGATTGAACTCAGGGGCATTCTATCTCCAAGCTACAACCTCATCCCTTTCTACTTTTTGTAATTTTTAATTTTAATCTTAATTTTATATTTTTGGTACTGAGGATTAAACCCAGGGACATTCTATCCCTGAGATACATTCCCAGCTCTTTTTATTTTTAGTTTGAAACAAGTTGCTAAAGGTCTGCCTAAGGGTCTGGCTGGCCTTGAACTTGAAATTCTCCTGACTCAGCCTCCCAAGTACTGGGATTACAGGTGTGTGCCACTGAGCCTGACCCTTCCATATTTTTAAGGCATTTCTGTATTTAAACATACACACACACACACACACACACACACCTCATGTAACTTTGTAATCTATTCTTATTTACTTAAAAATATTTACATGTAAACCTATATAAACCTCATATAATCCTATCTAAAAGCTTTAAACTGCTAAATTGTGACTAATGAATGTATACTGTAATTTATTTACACATTAACTTATAGATAAATGTTTATGATATAAATTTCCATCAGAGATTGATATGTATTATATCACACACTTACAAATGAGTGAGTACAATAAGGTTTTTAATGTTTGCAAAAATGATGGGTGGAGACTCATTTCAATTGAATTCTCAAAATACTAGAAAATCAAGAATCCTTTTTATATGATTATCAGTCATTTACTTTTTATATATCTAAGGATATGTCCAGTTCATGTTAATGCCTTTCAATTATACTGTGTGATATACATATTTCTGTATTTATTTATAAATAAGTTAGTCCAAAAACAACACTGCATATCCACATTGTAGGTAACAATTGTTTTAGCTTTTAATTATGTATAAATATGTATTAATACTTAATAATAATATATAACACATATGCAAACATGATGCATTATCATTATATAATTATACTGTATAAGTATACATTATATATACTTATACATTGTTAAATGATGTATTACCAGTTTCTTTTGTTATTTTTTGAACTTTACATTTTCTTTTGCTGTAGTATAATCTTGCAATAGTGATTATTTCAGAGATAATTTGTGGGTTTTAAATGTCCTAGTTTAAATTTCTCATTCATTGCAAGTTCTAAATTTTACAGTGTCTTTAAAATTAACATTCAATATGTCTTATCCCAGCCGGGCATGGTGGCGCACGCTTGTAATCCCAGTACTTTGGGAGGCGGAGACCGGAGGATCCGGGTTCGCGGCCAGCCTCAGCTCTCTCTCTCTCCCTGTCTCTCTCTCTCTCTCTCTCCCTCTCCTTAGCGAGGCCCTCCGCAAGTTCGTGAGACCGGTTTCAAAATAAAGTATAAAAAATAGGGCTGGGGGCGTAGCGCGGAGGTAGAATGCCCCTGCGTTCAATCCCTGGTACCGCAAAAAAAAAAAAAATGTCTTATCCCTAGTATAGACAGTCAGGTGTCTGAGCTCAAAATAATTTCCCCTCAAATCTTTGAGAATATTGCACCATGTGTTTTACCATACAATTTACTAATGAGATGTCAATATGTTTTCCCTTCATTTGTTTTTTTAGATATGTTTCTGCTCTGGAAGTGTTCTGGTATTTTCAGGTGCATTTTTGTAGCTAGGTCTGGGTTTAAATCTCCATCTTGCTATACTGATTACTACTTCCCTTAAAAAGACATCTGGCATTCTAAATTAATACTCCATGTCACCTCAATTTTTAGCACACACTTAAAAACTGCCACCTGGAATCCCCTTCTCCTTGTATTCTAATTTTCTGATTGAGTTGTGTCCCCAACCTGTTTTATTCCTCAACCTGTTCTGATTGTCCTCAGGCTCTGTCTTTTCTTCTCATTGCTCTATATGTGAACTAAGACTGACTCCAAGCAGGGTAGTTCACTTTATTTAGGGCAAAGCTTTTAATGTTTATTTTTTTTATTTATTTATTTATTTATTTTGCTACTCGAGATGGAACCCAGGGGCATTCTACCTTTGAACTGCATCCCTGACCCTATTTTATTTTTTAATTCGAAGCAGGGTTTTGCTAAGTTACTGAGGCCCTCACTAAGTTGCTCAGGTTGGCCTTGAACCTATGATTCTCCTGCCTCAGCCTCCCAAGTACTGGGCTTACAGACATGCACCACCACACCTGGCCAACTTTTTTAGATTGGCATTTGGTATCAAGGGTGTAGATGGAAAGGAGGTGGACCTACTTGACAAGCTTTTTAGAATTTCTTTCTTTAATTAATTACTGTGACAATCAACGCAGTACTTCCTCTCATGCTTTTGTTTCTCTGCTCTGAACTTGATGTACTTTCTTTTTCAGTAGATTTTACTACTCATATCTAGTTTATGGTATTTCTGATATTAACAGGTATGTATCCTCCCTATAGTACTTATACATTTTGAGACTCCATATTGTTTTCCATAGAAATTAACCTTCTATGTATCAACATCTGTGCATAAATGCACACACTAATATGTGTGCATTAAATATGTACAGCCTCCCCACACACATAATCATTGTTAGAGACCATATTAGAGAGGAAGTATTAAATGTTTGTGCTTGAACTACCTATTAATCCATCCTTACTACATTTCAGAATTTTTAGCCAAGTGTGCCAACATAATTGACAAATTGGTGTTTAACAACTGAAATGTTCATTCATACAACAAAATAAGATTTCTATTTCACTTTTTAAAAAATCGTGTCATATATATTATTTGTGTGTGTGTGTGTGTGTGTGTGTGTGTGGTACTAGGGATTGAGCCTAGGGGTATTCTACCTTCAAGCTATACCCCAGCCATTTTATTTATTTATTATTTTTAATATTTTATTGATGCTTTATAGTCTCACATCATAAGGTAGTTCATGGTAATAGTGACATACATGCACACAGCACTTGGTGGGCTTTCCCCCAGCTCCCTCCCCACTCCCCCCTTCCCCATACAGGGTATTGAGATTGACATTGGTATTCTCACATATGTACACAATGTTAATGGAAGTATTTCCTTCATTAACTCTCCCTCTCCCCCCACTTCCCCTAGACCACCTCTCTGGCTCCACTGCAGTTTTTCCTCCTGTATCTGAAGTCCCACAGGTATCCTGATTACTCCCTAGCTGCTTCTGTATATGATAGAAAACATAAAAAGGTTTATTATGCTTGGTGTATGAATTTCAGTTTCTGTATTAATCAGCGTTCCTTTGCTGTAACAAATATTTGAGATAATCAACCTATAAAGAGAACATTTTTGTGTAGGCTCACAGGTTTAGAGGTTCGAGTTCATATTCAAGTGTACCCATTACTTTTAGGTCTCTGGTGAGGGTGTTAGATGGCAATGATAGAAAGTACAAGGCTTAGCAAAGAAACTCACCTCATGGCCAAGATAGAAGAAGAAATCGGGGTTCCCCACTCCCCTTTGAGAGAACACCCCCAATGACTGGGAGACCTCCCACTTGGCTCCACCTCTTAAAGTGCCCACCACCTCCCAATAGCACCAAGATGGGAACTAAACCTTTAGCCCATGTGCCTTTGGGGACATTTAAAATCTAATACAGCAGTTTATTTTATTCTTTTCTTTCAAATTTGCAACCCAGTAACATAGCAGTTTTTTTAAAAAAAATGTATTTCAAGATATGTCAATCATTCTAAAATGAGATTCTAGTTCAGAAAAGGGGCTTTTTTTGGATGAAGCCTGGGTCAACATTCTGCCAGAATTGCTAGTTGAAAAATGAAAATGTCAGTCAATCATCATGTGTTTCCAAATATCTGGATACTTGACACTATATAGACAAAGCTTCTGGTGAGGAGCTGAATTTTGATATATATATATATTTTTCACCAGGAGTTTATCAAGGTAATGCCATCACAGAGGAATTTTCACAGTTCAGAATAATCCCATCAAAGTTCAAGAAAAGTAAGCACAGTTTAAGCCTCTCTAGCAGGAGGTCCCAGGCTGTGTCAGTGTACTCTGGTGACACTTAAAATATAATTATTTCCTTAACCCTTCATCATTCTCTGCTCAATCCCCATGTGAAAAAACATCAGACTAACTTATCACTATTATAAATGGACATTTATTGTCACCTTAGGCCAAAGTAATTTTACCCTCATCAGAACACTGCACTGCAATGAGCTGATTGCCTTCGAAGTAATCTCATGTTAATCAGTTTAAACTGAATTTAAAAAATTCAAAATATTGTCCTTCAAACCAAAGAATAAATCATATGTAAAAATCCCATAATTTTATGGAGTATGTATAATCTTATATATAATGCTATATATAATATATGATTTTTTGTGTGTGTGTGGTACTGGGAATTGAACCCAATTGAACCCATTCTACCTCTGAGCTATATCCCCAGACCGATTTTATTTCTGATTTGGAAACAGGGTCTCATTAGGTTGCTGAGAGCCTCACTAAATTCCTGATGCTGTCCTTGAACCTGAGATCCTCCAGTCTCAGCCTCCCTGCTCGAGCACTAGGATTACAAGCATGCACCACCATGCCTGGCTATATAATCTTAATTTTCTCTGTAATATTTTATAATCTTATATATTAAACATATATAAATTTTGCCGATTTAGAAGTACTGAGAGGTAAACAAACATCAGTTATACTGACAATAGTAATTCTTGTACTTTTTGATATATTAACGATTTTAGGAATTTTGTTGAAATTAAGTCACTTCTGATTGCTTTTTATGAGTACTATGCATAATTCTATCTAAATTTTTACATGAGACTCCAATTAAAGACATAAAAGTTTTGATGAGTTGTACCACCACAAATAAATTCTTTCTCTTAGAGAACTTATTTTAATTGACATTCTGTTTATTTATGGAGTATTGCATCCAATATAGCATCAGTTTCTCAAAAAGTTGTTTCTACTTCCACATTGTCTACACTTATCAAAGGGGGAGATATAAGCCCCAGACTCTCAACTTCAAAACACATACAGATGTGGGAGTTATCTCACCGGTCATTAAAAATTTTGTCATCTGATTTCGAGGAAATTTCAACCTCTCTAAAGACCTTTTTAATTTTGAAAATACCTGTCTGTTGTCTGTTCCATTGTCTTTGCTCCTCTCTGATCAATACAGGATTGGAAAAGTTCAATACCTACCTATTAATACCCCGAAAGGAGTTTTTCTTTCTTTTCCTTCTTACCATTCTCCAGACACTGTGGTAATAAATTACTATGTCTTAGAAGAGCTTTTGGATTTAATCTTCTATGAAAAAGTTTTAATTAATTTTCTTTACCTTGCTATTTTTTCTGTTTATTTGCCCTTGGGAGAGTTTAATAAATATTTCTTTGTTATCCCTTGATTTAAATTGATCTCTGAGAAATATTTAGGAGATTATATTTATTATTCACAGTTTTTACTTTGGGTCCCTGATGTAAAGAGACAGAAGTTTCTTTAGTTGACTATTTAATTGATTCACTATTCTTGGAAAATTTCCTGTTGTTGTGTCCATGAACATTTTTATTAGATTCTTTAATTAAGACTTAGTAATATGTTCTGTTTACATATGTACTTTATTTTTCTTAATGCAGAAAATTAGAAAAGTATAAAGAATATAATTTTTTAAAGTTTTTTTTTTGCGGTACCGGAGATTGAACCCAGGGGCGTTCTACCTCCGCATTACACCCCCAGCCCTATTTTTTATACTTTATTTTGAAACCAGGTCTCACGAAGTTGCGGAGGGCCTCACTAAGTAGAAAGAGAGAGAGAGAGAGAGCTGAGGCTGGCCGTGAACCCAGATCCTCTGGTCTCCACCTCCCAAAGTACTGGGATTACAAGCGTGCGCCACCACACCTGGCTTAATTTTTTAAAGTTTTTATAGAGAGAGATTCTAAAATAGTTTTCCCAGGGCTGGGGGTATAGCACAGTGGTAGAGTGCTTGGCCAGCATATGTGATGCCCTGGGTTCCCTCCCCAGCACTCCTACAAAAAACAAAGTAAGTATCCAATCATGTTCAAAATATGCATTTAAAGATCATTAGGATAATAATTCTATACTCACTTTTATCTTCTTAGCTGGTCATATGACAAGAGTAAAATTTCCAGTATTCCTTGTACTTTAATATTTCCATTGATAAATATATGATCAGCTAAGATAATTTTGAAGGCTTCTTCCACATATATAATGTTCTGCTATTCTTTTTTAAATTTAGGTTCATTTAAATTTTTATTCTTTTATTGGTGCATTAGAGTCTCACATCATAATGTAGTTCATAGTGATAGTGACATACATGCACACAGCACTTGGTAGGCTTTCCCTGGCTCCCTCCCCACTGCCCTCCTTCTCTATACAGGATATTGACATTGTCATTGGAATTCTCACACATGTATACAATGTCAATGGAAGTGATTCCTTCATTGATTCTCCCTCTCCCACTCCCTTACCCTAGACCACTTCCCTGGTTCTACTGGAGTTTCTCCTCCATTATCTAAAATCTGTCTGGTATCCTGAATATTACCTAGCTTCTGCACATGTGAGAAAACACATGACCCTTTACTTTCTGTGACTGGCTAATCTCACTTGACATAATGTTCTCCAGGTCCATCCATTTTTCTACAAATGACATTATTTTGTCCTTCTTTATTGCTGAATAGAATTCCATAATTGTGTAATTCATTCATCTGTTGCTGGACACACAGGTTGGTTCCATAATTTGGCTATTTTGAATTGTGCTCATACAAACATGGCTATGGATATATTAGTACAATATTCTGATTTCAGTCCCTTTGGAAAGATACCCAGGAGTGGTATAGCTGGATCATATGGTGGATCTATACCCAGTTTTCTGAGGAGTCTCCACAGTGATCTCCATAGCAGGTATACTAATTCGCAATCCCATCAAAAGTGTAGAAGAGTTCCTGTTTCCCCACATCCTCACCAGCATTTATTGTTGTTTGACTTTTTTTTGGCAGTACTGGGGATTGAACGCAGGGGCGTTCTACCTCCGCGCTATACCCCCGGCCCTATTTTTTATACTTTATTTTGAAACCGGGTCTCACAAAGTTGCGGAGGGCCTCACTAAGGAGAGAGAGAGAGAGAGAGAGAGAGAGGGAGAGAGAGCGAGAGAGCTGAGGCTGGCTGCGAACCCGGATCCTCCGGTCTCTGCCTCCCAAAGTACTGGGATTACAAGCATGCGCCACCACGCCCGGCTGTTGTTTGACTTTTTGATGATTGCCATTCTGATTGGGGTTAGATGGAATCTCAGTGTAGTTTCAATTTGCATCTCCCTGATTGCTAATGATGTTGAACATTTTTTCATGTATTTATTGGCCATTTGTAATTCTTCTTTTGTGAAGTGTCTACTAATTCAATTGCCCATTTCTTGCCTGGATTTTTTTTTAATATTAAGTGTATAGATCAATAGAACAGAACAGAAGATACAGAAACAAATCCACAAACTTACAAACAATTGATTTTTGACAAAGTTGCCAAACATGTATATTGAAGAAAAGACAGCCTTTTCAACAAATAGGGTTGAGAAAACTGGTTATCCATTTGTAGAAAAATGAAATTAAATTCCAACCTTTCACCCTGCACAAGAATCAACTTGAGATGGATCAAAGACCTGGAAATCAGACCAGAGACTTTGAAATTACTAGAGGAGGGTATAAGACCAACACTCCAACATATATACAGTTTATACCTGTAGGCACAGGTATAAACTTACTCAATAGGATGCCCAAAGCTCAGGAAATTAAAACAAGAATTAATAAATGGGGTGGCATTACACTAAAAAGTTTCTGCTTATCAAAGGAAACCATCAAAAGTTGGAAGAGAAAGCCTACAGAATGGGAGATCTTTGCCAGCTATTCTTCTGATAGAGGATTAATATCTAGCATATGTCCCACTATTCTAAGGCATAGTCAGTATAGCTAAATAGATGCTCATAATTTATTCCTTATATAACTAGGTATATCTTAAAATTTTTCACCATGGAAAATTATATGTTTTTTAGTTATATGTGAGTTTGATTTCTGCAATCTTAAAGAATAGACTTAAACCTGTGGAACATGAAGTTGTAATAAAAAAAAAAGTATGAAATCTCCAGTTAGGGCACAGTGAGTTCTACTCGGCTCCTGGACTCATATACTCTACTTATTGCAGATACATTAATATATGATCAAGATTGACTGAGAGTACATACTGCATCCTGGGTGACAGTATCCAATCCTCCTATCATACAATTGTAAAGCTGGTACCTCAGTTGTACCTTCATTAGGCTCTTTCAACATTGTATGAGACCATGCACTTTTCATAGTGCCAGATCATGATAGAATCTCCTTGCTCTAGGGAGGGCCCACTGGTTATGTGGGATCCTTTGTTAATGGATCAAATACTCTATGAGATCTCAGATATTGGTGCTGATTTAGGTCTTGTGGGAAGGCAAGGGAAACTCATAGCAAGAATATATTTTAATTTTACTTTAGAT
Organism: Glis glis; assembly: GCA_004027185.1. Lineage (NCBI taxonomy): Eukaryota > Metazoa > Chordata > Mammalia > Rodentia > Gliridae > Glis > Glis glis. The sequence continues at coordinate 11,746 of PVJS01020353.1, forward strand.
GAATTGCTCTCTCTTCCAGGATGGAAACGTTCAGTGTAGTTGACTTGCCAAGTGGCCAGTTGGGCTCTTTGAGGGAAGGTGTTGTCTCAGTCAGCCTTCTCACTGCTGTGACACAAAATACCTGACAACCGCAACCTAAAGGGAGGAATATTCATTTGCTCACAATTTTCAGAGGTTCCAATCCATGCTAGGCTGGGTAATGTCTGGGGAGCTCAGGGCATGGCAGCAGGAAGCAGAAAGAGAGAGAGAGAGAGAAAGAAAGAAGAGTGTGTAAAGGGCAAGGAACACATATAATCTCCAAGGAAATACCCCCAGTGACCTCCTTCTCCAGCCACACCCCATCTGCCTAAATTATCACCTAATGAATCCAAATTATTAATCCATCAACATATTTATCCACTAATGAGATTAGAACCTTCATGATTCAATTATATCATCTCTGAACATTTTTATCAGTCCATGAGCTTTTCCAGGGGACATTGTATATCCAAACCATAACAGGTACTATATGGAAGACTTAGTCTTAATGCATGTCTTGCAGTTAGGACAGCAACAGTATTTAAACCAGTTTTGAGACAGTGAACCTATGCTTTGGTTTGCATATATAGTTTCTGTCTCAGCGAATGGAACTGCTTTATAAATGACCTCATTGTACCAGCACAGGTTTGTTTAGAGCCTTGACTCTCATACATGCTCTTTGGTGGGCATTAACTCGAAATGCAAAGATCCTCATTCCTTCTGACCATTTCCAAGGGTCCATCCATGTCTCTTCTACAAATGCCTTACTCGGTTTTGCAGTATATCCCTTCCCAGTCCTTTTGAACAACCAACCTTTGCATCCATATTTCTAACCTCAGAAGCTATCTCTTTCCAGAGTAAAAGGCCAGGTATACCTCATGTAATTCTGTACTCTGTGGAATTTTCCCTCATCATTGTTTTTCTGGGTCGACCCTGAGTAGGGCTATCATACAAGTGTCATTCATTTTCAATGTGTGTCATCTACTGTGTGTATTTATCCACGTGCCATTCTTGGGCCTTTCCCTCTGTTGTCAGTGGATCCTAAGGGATCTCCTGTGCCATATTTGAATGATCTGAGAAAAAAGACCCAAAGAAAAAGTGGTAGAAAATAGTGGAGTCTCAGCTACTTCCTGAACAGATATTTTGTGTCTTATGGTCCTGTATGGAAAAGAATGTGTTGTTTATGTCTTACAACTGGTTGCTGCAGGGCCAGTCTGGTCTATGACTTGGTAGGTCTGACAAAGCTGGTTCATGGAAGCTCTGTCTACACAGTCTGATTGTGCTTCACCATCAGGCAACCTGTATTTCTAAAGCTAATTGGTTGCTATAAGCAGGTGGTTAATTCTTTGCTCCCAATGAAATGAACTTTCTCAAAAAAAAAAAAAAGATGTTTATATTGTGATTCTCTTTTGGTCATCCTCTAAACTCTACATGATATCTTTTCCAACATAGACATCTCAAATATCAAGGGGTCCACAGAATCTTATACCCCAAATGGCAGGGCTTCTTGCATCCCTAGCTGTTTTTGCTGCAAAGCTTTTGATTACTCTGAGTCCCACTCAAAGCTGGTGATCTTACATGTCATCAAATATATGAACTCAACCTACAATGTGCCATGCTTTCCTCTTAGCAGTAAGAGGTACAGATGAAAGCATTTGTATTTAGCTTTGAAAATAACACAATATACTATTAGCCATCCCCATGACTCTTTGCCAGCCCTCACACTTCCTCTCTGACCTACTTTTTACAACAATAAACAATTATGCACAACTTTATGGTAGGCCCTATTCTTTCAGAAGCCTACAATATTCATTACTATCATGTAGCCTGTCTCTATCTCTTAACATCAGCTATGGACTTCAGAGATTATATACTAAGGGCTTGCTGATACTTCTCTCATCAGCATATTTTTGTTGTTTATTTACTTTTATTTTATTTATTTATACTTATTTTTCTTGTTTTGAATTAAGTATTCATCAGGAATATAGTTGGTGATCCCAGCCTTACATAACACATCCACTCTAGCACACCCAATTCTCTGAGCATTTTGATCTCTAATTCCACTGTCTTTCACAGTGATTCAAGAATTTCTATTTCATTTCCTATCTTCCATTGTTCTTTTTCCAAGCTTTCAATAGCCATATAAGCACTTGTTAGTACAATCTTCAAAGGCTGTTTTCAATGTTAAATCCTATCTACTGGAAGAGTGATTGCACAAAGATGAATTCATCTCTATCTAACTTCATATTTTACCCCTACTCCTTGATTTAGCACTCTTAAAGTCCATTCCCACACTCCCACTGCCAGTTCTTGCCTGTCTCTTTTGGTAACTGTAGGACATTCAGTATACAATTCTTTTCAAGGATCACCACTTCTCTGGATCTACTATGTTGTTATTTAAACCAAAATTTAATTGTTTAGTGGTCAAAAGATAGTTGGGGGAAAATTAAGAGAGACTTTGTGTGTATGTGTGTGTGTGTGTGTGTGTGTGTGTGTGTGTGTGTTACTGGGAATTAAATCTAGGTGCTTTCTACCTCTGAGCTACAACCCCAGCCCAATTTTATTTTTATTTTGAAACAGGGTCTTGCTAAGTTGCTGAAGGTCTCCCTAGGTTACTAAGGCTGTCCTTGAACCTGCGATCCTCCTATCTCAGCCTCACAAGTACTGGAATTACAGGCATGCACCATCACACCTGATTTAACAGAGGCTTCTGATTTCCTTCAAGCTTAGAGCCAGCACTGGCCTTCAATAGGGAGGAACAAACCATTTCTTCCGGACACAAGGATTGAAGATTTTCAAGGGTACCACTTCAGATGTCCCTTACTTCATGATTCATGATGCGTTTCCTTCTCAAACAGAGTCTTAGCATTGAGGTAGCAGAATTTGTGGGCAAGTTTAGCCTTTTCTGGAGTGTTGCTGCAATTCTGATTATGGCTTTAGACTGGTCCTGAGCTTTCTCTGCCTTCCCACTGTAGGAGGTGAGCCCCACCTTCCATACTGCCAAGGTGCGCTTGTGGTTTTCACACTTAACCTAGAATTACTGATTTATCATCCTCAGCCTCTTAATCAATTTCAGTAATTATTAATGAATTATTAAATATGAATTATATAAATACATATTCACTATAAAATTATTAATAAAACATAGAGCATCAGCTGCTCCCATCAACAGCAATCCAGTTACATTGCCTTATAATTACTATTTTCTTTTTTATAAACATAACTGTCTAAAACATCAAACCCCAGTGCCTTTCTCCTTCATGGATATATAACCCAGGCTTGAAGAAAACTTGAGAAAGTCATGGGGTATGCTTTGACACTTGAGAATTTGGAGGTTTGAATATCTATGTGGGTCTCACTTATGCCCCATTAATTATATACCCCTGGAGAAATAAACTGAGAGCTGAGATTTTTGCTCAAACTGAAAATACCTTCAATCTGCAATTACTCTCAGCCTGATGGTGACATGACTGGGCCAATGTGTGTTCCTTTATGTCACTGCTGTTTCACTTCAATGAAAACCCCTGGAAATCTTTGAATATGAAAATTATAATATACAGAGATCTGTGCTAAGGCTTCTTAGGCATTTAGTTTAATGATTCTTATTGTCACTTAATGAAATGGGATTCAAATGAAGGAATACAAGCGACAGGAGACTAGGCTAGTTTATTACTTATATATTATCCCTGAATGTGCTTCAAATCATTTTATAATGAATAAAAAAGTTAATTTTAATGTGGAAGATATTTATCATTAGCTGCTTCCTTTCTTGCTTTGGGAATTGTCCCTACTCCTTGGATGATTATATATCCTCAGATCCTATATTTTTGGTGTATAGATTAATACAATTAATTTATGCCTTGTGTAGAAAAAAGGAACATTTTAGACCGTGTCTTTTTATTTTTCAAACTAAAAAATTAAACCAACAAAAAATGAACAACAAATAAAAAAGAAAACAAAAACGAACAACAATAAACCCAAGAAGTCTTGTTTTCTATTGTTAATCTATTGCTGCATCAGAAGAAAGGACATGGGACAATATAGAATTATCATATAGCAGGTCTCTGGTCAGCTGGGACAGATCTAGTGCAGGCTGCAGGTCAGTGAATCATTGAGGATGACTGGGCAGGAAGGCTCTGCTTCATGTACGTCCAGATCTAATAAGTAGTGGACAAGTGGACGTCTTAGAGAGCAGTAGGGAATAAGAAACAAAATACATAAAAAATCTGACTCATAATTTGGGATAGCAACTAGATATTCACATGAATATCTTTTAAAGCATTTGGAAAAGTAAAAATAATTCAATCTATTTTTATTAATTTACTTATTTAACAAACATTTATTTTTTACTTATATGCCATGTGCCAGACATTGGGCTAAATCCTGGAGATGCAAATAGAGCAATTAGACACACTTCCTTCCTTTGGGTAGTTCTTATTATGATGCATCCAAGAATATACATTCAAGCAAAAAACTTCCAATTCTCATTTAGCAATTTTTATACAGCTAAATTTAAGTGGGTAAATTTGCATAAGAAAAATTGTTAGGTCTTTAATGTAAAAGAGTTTAAAAATGTTAACTCAAATTAATAAGACTACAAATCCACAGTTAATCTTAAACCAATCACTTGTTACATAACTTTGAGCAACTTTGGCAGGTTTACTCTGGCTAGTATTCTTATATGTAATATAAAATAAGTGTGATTGATAATCTTTATTCTCCTAGCTCAAAATATTCTCTTTCCTCATGGGAACTGTTTATAGATTATCCTCTTAAGTTGCTCCTCTTACCTCATTATTTCTTTCATCAGCATCTGGAGAAATGAAAGGAAGAGAGTAACAGGATTTCTCATCTGCCTTGGTTAGTGATTTTAAACTCGAGGCTTACTGCCAGTTTACTTGCCTAGGCAGTGTTGAAAGTTCATGGTACTCTATTAATCTCTGCAGGAGGATTTCATTGTCTGTTTTGCAGAGATGGAATGAAGGGAGTCACAAATTATTTCTTGTTCTATACATTAGGAGATAGAGTTATTTAGTTTGTTTGTTTATTTATTTATTTCCTTTACTCTTAAATCCCAACTGGACTGTGACTGCTTAACCAATAGAATGTGCTAGAAGTTATTCCATGCAGCTTCTGGCCAACTCTAAATGGACTAGCAAAATCTGCCCCGTCCCTGTATCAAAGCTGTTTCTTGTGACATTAGCTCTCAGAACCTGGCTGTCATGCTGTGAGAAACGCATGCCATGTGCAGAGTCCACAATGACAGTGCAGCCCAGATCATGGTCAGTAGATCTAGCCGCATGCTCAGCTAACTGCAGCATGAACTGACAGCTATGTGAACGAGTTATTTTAGCTGTGTTCAGATGACCATAGCCTCAGCAGGCATCTAATTCCAACTGCATAAGGAATTTGTGGCAGGTATTCCTAGATGATCCTAGCAAACCCCCAGATATAATAGTATTTTATATTTATATTTATAAGAGATAATAGTATTTTATTATCTAAGCTCTGAAATTTTGAGGGTGTTTTGTTATACAGAAAAAATATAACAAATGTATGCTTGGAGCTACTTACTTTCATAGGCACCTTTTCGGTGCCCCACATTTGATTTTCTATTTATAATTTTGTATTTTTACATAAGGAGTTCCCCTCCAATTGTATAAGCCTCAGGTCCTCAGGATATGCCCAGCTCTCTTGCTTTCTCTAACCTCCCATCCACTTTTGAGCTTGCTCCCTCCATTCCTCCTCTCTCAACCTCCTACCTCCCCATCCCTTGAGCCAACCTTGCTAACTTAGAGAATGTTACTTCTCTGTGGCAGTAAAATGTGCATTCAAGTGCAGTTATTTTACTTTCACATTGAGACCTTCTCTAAGTTACTCAATTTGAGTTCCGATTATCTATCTTTAGAGAAAACGTGGAGACACATTTCTCTAAACGTGTCTCCACGTTTTCTCTAATCTGCTGTGTCTAATCTGCCGTGGAGCAGATTAAAGAAGAAATGTCATTTATATCACCTAGCACCTGGTCTTGTTTGTTAGTTTAGAGTATGTATTCAGGAAACACTTCTTTTTTTGTGTGTGTGGTACCGGGGATTGAACACAGGGGCGTTCTACCTCCGAGCTACACCCCCGGCCCTATTTTTTATACTTTATTTTGAAACCGGGTCTCACGAAGTTGCGGAGGGCCTCACTAAGTAGAGAGAGAGAGAGAGAGAGAGAGACAGGGAGAGAGAGAGAGAGAGAGAGAGAGAGAGAGAGAGCTGAGGCTGGCCGCGAACCCGGATCCTCCAGTCTCCGCCTCCCAAAGTACTGGGATTACAAGGGTGCGCCACCACGCCCGGCTGAAACACTTCTTTCTATGTAGCTCCATCTTCAGTATTAAACCAGTTGATGATCTCCTTACAAAGTGGCATTGATGGCTGCCATCTACCTCCTGCCCCGATATAACTTCTTCAGCCCAGGTCAGTGAAAACATAAAGTCTTCCCTGGATAGTACCTAGAGTCCATGAATCTTGTCTTCTAAGCACACGAATCTGATTAGCGCACAGAGAATCAGTTCTCTGGTGGTTGTTTTTAGATGTTGCTTCTAAACAATGGTATGTTTAATTAACACAATTTATACCAAGTCACACATACACTGTTACATATTCTTGCACTGTAGCATGTTTACCCAAAATAGACAACCTAATTACTTAGAAAATTGGCTGTATTTGCAGAACTGGAGCTTTATAAGAAAAATGAACTGAAATTATGAAACAGAGCGATGGAAAAGTGCCAAATTCTTGTTATTTTTGTTTTGTTCTTAAAATGTTAATTAAAATAGAGTCCATAAGTATTGTGGAGTTCAGTACAAGTAAATGAATAAATCTCTTCACTGTGGATAAAAGGGGAGTTCATGTTTTATGGCTTAGTTATTTTGAATTCATAAATCCTAAGAAATTGCTGCTGTACATGGTATAGCCACTTGCTAAGCCAACACGTGGTCTGTCTCATCCAGGTGGAGAACGTGAGTGCTTAATAAAGGAATCAAGCATGTGGGAAAGTTAATCAAATCAGTACGGACATGACAATTTTTTTTAACTAACATTACATTTCTTTAGAGTTATATAAGAGGAAATTATTAAATCTACTTTCACTCTCTGGTTGCCTTTATGTTTCTAGTTTTCTTTTCTTCTTTTTTTTTTTTTGTAGTACCGCGATTGAACCCAGGGGCATTCTACCTCTGAGCTACACCCCCGGCCCTATTTTTTATACTTTATTTTGAAACCGGGTCTCACAAAGCTGTGGAGGGCCTCACTAAGTAGCTGAGGCTGGCCGCGAACCTGGATCCTCAGGTCTCAGCCTCCCAAGTACTGGGATTACAAGTGTGCGCCACCATGCCTGGCATGTTTCTAGTTTTCTAAAACAAACTTCTTAGGAAAAAAATCAAAGAGATAGGAGAATATAAGAATAGGCTTATAAGGAAACCATGCTTTATCATAAGTGTCATCTATTTTTTATATGTATTTATTTATTTTATATGCTTTTATTGGTGCATTATAGTCTCACATCATAATGTAAATCATGTTGACAGTGACATACATGCACACAGCACTTGGTACCCCCATCCCCGCCTCCCCATCTTCTCCCTTCCCAATACAGAGTACTGAGATTGACATTGGTATTTTTTTTTTTTGGGCAGTACTGGTATTTTCACATACATACACATAGTCGATAGTAGTAATTCCACTAATGAACCTCAGTCTTCCCCTTCCCTACCCTTAGACCACCTCCCTGGCTCCACTGAGGTTTCTCCTCCATTATCTGGGGTCCCGCTGACATCCCAATTACTCCCTAGTTTTCACATATTAGAGAAAAGATATTTAAATGATAATTTTAAAATTCTAATATTTTATTAGTTTTAACCAAATAGTGACCACAAGTCTAATCAGAGATATATAAGAAGCAAAGAAAAGTTTATTTAGTTGTTCCACAAGTATTTATAATGCACTCATCATGTGCACTACATTGTGCTTGCTATTAGAAAAGATACAATGAAGAAATGAGGCTGGTCTCTCTCTTTATGGTTTTTAGTATGATGTAAAATAGAAATATAGCCAGGCGTGGTGGCGCACGCTTGTAATCCCAGTACTTTGGGAGGCGGAGACCGGAGGATCCGGGTTTGCGGCCAGCCTCAGCTCTCTCTCTCTCTCTCCCTGTCTCTCTCTCTCTCTCTCTCTCCTTAGTGAGGCCCTTCACAACTTCGTGAGATCCAGTTTCAAAATAAAGTATAAAAAATAGGTCCAGGGGTGTAGCGCGGAGGTAGAAGGCCCCTGGGTTCAATCCCCAGAACTACAAAAAAAAAATAGAAATATTACAGCAAAATTGATATGTGTTAAAATGCTAGTAGGACATAGGGGAAAGTATAAATTACAATCTGTCAAAGAGATGCTAATAAAACAAATTACATTTCATTGAACCTGGCTATTGTGTCTCTGGTACCCATCCTAGCACATAGTATGTAGTATGTATATAGCAAACTGGTAGTGAAATGATATGAAGAAATTTTCAAAGAGAAGAATTCTGTGAAAGGACACCATGACAACACTAAAATCTAAGTTGTCATCATCTTATGAGCTCTTATGCCACACTGATAAGAATCAGGGAGCTTATTCAGTATATAGCTTTAGTAATAACCTCAAGGGCACAGCTAATCATAAGACGTATGTAAAGCACAGAGCAGCCGTATTGCTCCCCAAGTCCTTCCTCACACTTTCATGTGCCCGGGCCTAGATTCAACGTAAAAGTGGAACATCATCACAAATCGCTATAAAATATTCTTAACCTATACTCTGATAATTGCATACTGTATGTAATATTTTATGCCTTGTAAAAACATATGTTTCAGTTTATTTTATTTAAGCAATCAGGGTAGTACTGGCATATTATGCTAAATGCATAAGAAATCTCAATCTAATAAAGACCAACACAGTATATGGTGGTCTCCTTTATATGGAATTGTCACTAGCATGTTTACAAAGGAATTTGTCAAGATCATCTTAGTTGTGCTTAGGGCAGCCACTTGCTAAGCCAACACTTGTTCTGTCTCATCCAGGTGGAGAAGATGGGTGCTTAAGAAGAGAATCAAGGTTGCTACTAACACTTTAACTTTCAAATAGGAAAATAAGAAAGTGGACCAGGATATTTTATGAAATTCTTTAATACTTCATTTTCCATATATTAAGAATTGGCAATTGTCATGAATGTGAACCTTGACTCCAACATTTTGGCTAAATTACAATTTACTTAAACTTTCTCAGTATCCATTCTTGTATTTACAAATTAGAAGAAACAAACATATCAACCTCATAGCATCATTAAGAGGATCACTGAGCATCACTGAGCATGATACCAAGCATTTGCTAAGTGCTTGGTAAGTATTTTTCCATTCCTCATTACCCACTTTTCTCTCCCAGATTCCCAGTCCAGGGCTCTTATCCAGTAGTATTGGATGAACCACAACGGCACTCATTCCAAGATTGTTTTTCACCAAAGATTTTACTTTAGTATTTCTATATATAGTAAATATTTTTCATTGACTCTTATTTAATTATACCAGTGTTCCATGTCAATTCAAATTTATTGATTGCTTATTATCTGCCAACCACTCTCATTTGCTCTGAGAAAGATTTGCTTTCCCCTTTATCACAGATAAAGGAACAGAGAGTTAAAAAAAATTTACTCAGGTTGACTCTTAACTTGCCTCTTGCTTTTTGCTTAAATCCAATTCAACAATCCCTACGTTATAATTGTAGTGTTTCGTCCATATGCATTAAACATGATTACTGATATGGTTGGCTTGAATTTAACAGAATTCTCTTTATTTTATATTTATCCTATTGATTATTCGTTCCTTGAGTTTTTATTTATACATTTAAAAATAATTACTGCTCTAAGGATTTCAATATGCATCATTACCTTACCTAGTTTACCCTGAATTAATATCATACCACTTCACATATTATGTTAGTATCTTTTTTAAATACTTTGATTGGTGCATTGGGATTATACATCATAGTGAGTTTCAAAGTGATACAAACACACATGCACATTAGCACTTGGTGTGTTTCCCACCTTGCCACCCCACACATGTTAGTGATATTGGTAGTGATACCTTTATGTATGGACTTACAATTATTTAAACTATTTCCTCAATCAATGTACTTATTTTTACTCTCCAACATTCTAGGAATCTATTGTCTCATACCTTGGTCCTTTCATGACATGTTTACTTTCCCATATCTCAATATTCCATGCATCACCCAATTAGTTACTCATTTTATCTTTGGTAGCTTTGAACACCTAAGATGATTATAAGCATTATGAATGACAGACATATGTCTAAGGGAACTTTTATTTCTCCACATTCTTATTATAATACTATGTGCACAAACTGTCTATTTACACTGGCTGACTAATATTTGATGGGTTATAACTCAAAGATTAAAGTTATATGTAGTTTTACCAAATCCTGATAAAATGAGCATTCATAATTCTACAGGAAATTATTCTTTATAAATCTATCTAAAATTTAACCTTTTATAGTCTATAATTTGAAACTTTCAGAGAAATTGCAAGGACAGTACTTCAAATGTTATGAGATAAGTTAGAGGAACCACCAGTCTTTACTCCAAACACTTTACCTCTTAGCAATAAGGGTTTTCTCGAACAAAACCACATTACAACTGTCAAAATCAGGAAAGTTCACATTGTACAGTGCTGTTGTATAAGTCTCTGTCCATATTATACTTTTCTCGATAATATCCATCAATCCATAACCTCTCCCTTTCTCCTTAAGTAAGTCCGACCTGAGAATCCCCAGAATTTAGTATCATATCAGACATGTTAGGTGCATGGAACACACCTTTAACCTTTTCCTATTTCTTTGTGGAAAATTTGAAGAATAAAAGCCAAACATTTTATAAAATGTCCATTCATCTGGACATTGTCTGATGTTTCCTAATGATTAGATTGAGGCTATGGACTTTTAGCAGAAACACTGTATTTTCTTCTTTTCTTTTATTTCTTTTTTTTTTTTTTGCGGTACCGGGGATTGGACCCAAGGGCATTCTACCTCCGAGCTACACCCCTGGCCCTATTTTTTATCCTTTATTTTGAAACCAGGTCTCATGAAGTTGCGGAGGGCCTCACTAAGTAGCTGAGGCTGGCCGCGAACCTGGATCCTCCGGTCTCCACCAGTACTGGGGATTGAACCCAGGGATATTCTATTCCCAAGCTGCACCCTCAGCCTTTTTTATCTTTTGTTTTCTTAAAGGGTCTCACTAGGTTGCTGATAGTCTTGCTAAGTTGCTGACGGGTGGTCTCAATCCTGCAATCCTCCTGTCTCAGCCTCCCAAGTACTGGGATTACAGATGTGCCCCACCACGCATGGCCACTGTGTTCTTTAGTGCATAGTGTTAGTACACACAGAATATCAGTCTTTGTCCCAATATTTATCTTAACTTTGGCAACTTAGTTAAGATATGACATTTATCAGGATTTCCATTAAAAAGTTAGAATATTCTTTTTTAAAGTTAATATATAGGCCAGGCGTGGTGGCGCACGCTTGTAATCCCAGTACTTTGGGAGGTGGAGACCGGAGGATCCCGGTTCGCGGCCAGCCTCAGCTCTCTCGCTCTCTCTCTCCTTCTCTATCTCTCCCTCTCTCTCCTTAGTGAGGCCCTCTGCAACTTCGTGAGACCTGGTTTCAAAATAAAGTATAAAAAATAGGGCCAGGGGTGTAGCGCGGAGGTAGAACGCCCCTGCGTTCAATCCCCGGTACCGCAAAAAAAATAAATAAATAAAGTTAATATATAATTTCAGGGAAAGTACTATGCTAAATTCCTGTTCTTCATCAAACACCATTAGCTTTTGCTTTCACTGATAAAACTTCATGATATCTTCTGTGTTTAATGTCATTCCTTTCCATCTCAGTTCTAATTTAAATCTATACAGACACATGGATTCTTTTTTTAATTGAACGGGTGACAATAGTTCATTATCATGATAATTATGATGCTTAAATTGTTCTATGTTTCCTTGGTGGGGGTCCACTCAACTGGACTACTGTACCCTTTTGAGAGGGCTCCTTCATCCTCTGATCTCAACTTTCTGGCATATGGAAGTCTTCCCAGGTCACCTTATACTTTCCCTTCCTTACCCCTGGATTTAGCCATTTCTGAGTATTGTTTTGTGTCGTAGGCATGAAGCATTACTATGGACATATCAGTATGTTATACTCTGTCAACACACAAAACTAGGAATCTAAGATATCTGATTCCTTTCATATGTAATACAGGTATTTATTTATTTAAGCTTTCGATGCAGAGAATGGTCTCAGAGTTGCTAAGCCCCACCACTAGGAAAAGGACACCAGTTTACTGAAGCTCCATATGTGTGGTTCGTAATTTGGTCTTTTGGATGGAGGAGTGTAAAATACACACACAGCAAAGTATACTTAGCTTAAGCACACTTCATCTATAACTATCTCCTCAGTCTGGGAGTGGGGCTATGCCTTAGAAATGACTGGGCCATGTGGATTCCCCAATTGCTCCTTATCTATCTTTGAGCATTGAGTTGGGTTTTAGACATACCACCTGGTTGTCTTCCTGTACTGTGCAGCTATTTTCTGGCCTTAGTGAAGAATTGTTAAATTTGTCTTTCAAGGCAGTGACACTCTCCGTGAACAGGTCCTCGAGCTTGAGAGCAGGCCTGGGTTCTAGCATGCAGCCGTCTTCACCTGCATGCGTTCTTCATACTTGACTATCCAGAACCAAACAACTCCCCTTACTTCTTTGAGGGTATGCTTTCTCATGTCCACGGCTAATTTTGAGAGAGAAAGTAAATGAGAGTTAAAGTAAATGCACTTTCCCTGGGTCATTAATATTCATTAATCTGGTAGATAATGATCAAGTAATCTAATTTATAGATATTATTAGTTACCTTAATTTGTATTTTATATTATTATTAAGTTTTAAATCTATACCATTTATATTTGAAATATTTTTTGCAAGCATTAGACATATATGAATATTTTTACACTGATTTATAAGTCTTCATTATACCATAGAGGATACCAAGTGTTATAGTTCAGATTTTTTTTTCTTTTAATGGTACTGGGGATTGAATCTAGGGTCCTGCGCATGTTGGGCAAGCGCTCTACCAGTGAGCGACATCCCCAGCCCATAGAGTTGAGATCTGAAATGTCCTGCAAAGGCTCAGGTGTTGAAGGCTTGGTCCTCAATGGAGCAATGTCAGAGACGGGGCTTTGGGAAGTGAATGGATCATGAGGGCTCTGATCCCATCGCTGGATTAATCTACTGATGGGTTCATAGTTGAATACACTATTGGAAGGTGCTGGAAACTGTAGAGGTGGGGGCTGGTTGGAAGAAGTAGGTCACTAGGGAAGTGCCCTGAAGGGGAATATCTTGTTCACAATCCCTTCTCCCTCTCCCTCTCTGCATTCATCTTCCATGAGGTGAGCAATTTTGGTTCTATACACTCTTCCTGCCATAATGTTCTGCCTTGCCACAGGTCCACAGCAATGGGGCCAAGTGACTATGGACTGCAACCTTTGAAATTGTAAGCCCAAAATAAATTCTTCCTCTTTTGATTCAATTTTTCGGGTATTTTGTCGCAGTAATGGAAAGTTAACTAACATACTGAGGCTCAAAAGTATAAGCTACTAATTCATGTTTGTCCAGCTAAGTTGATGAGGAACAGGTTTTTGGACCCAGATTGTCATAATTTTTTAAGCAGTCACTATTCACTGGTCATTGCACCTCCTCACTCAGTTACCTGGGCAGGCAAAGGCTTCAGGTGAAGGGGTTGTGGGTTTGTTGAAAGACTCTACCTGCAGATATACCTTCAGTGATTTATTATTTTCATAGATATTAAAAAATAAATTGTACAATCTCATATAATATCTCTTTATATAAAGGTAATTTCCTATTGATGATATAAAAACAAATATAATGAAAGTTTATAAACCTATTTTTCTTTTATAACCAGATTCAGTGGTATCATAAAGACATATAAGAAAAAGTACTTTTCATGCTTTAAAAACAGTTTAAAGAATAAACTGTTTTTAGTTTATCTCAAAAGATACAGAGATAATTGGGATTGCTGGTATTAGCACAATAATTTTTAAATATAGTTTCTCTTTAATTCAGAAGATGGCTGAGATACAAACTTCAATTATTTTCTTTAGATACAAGTGGTTATCATAAAAATGCTATTCTATCTCTTTGGAGATAATTAACACTTTATCTCAGTTAAATTGCCTTTTGCAATAGTGAGGTTGTCTAATTTATTGTAAATGTTTAAACCTTACAGCATGTGTAATTGTCATTAATTCCCAGTCTTCTAAAATATTGAAAATAATCAAAAGCGTAGTCTTTGGAGTATGCTGATTATTTTCAATAGAAAATGAATTTTATTTTATTTTAATTAAATTAATTTAAATAATTGTAATTGATCTCAAGTTCCAGGCTATGGGGGAGGGGCATTTTTAATCTAAATCACAAGCAGTCTGAACTTGTCACTATAAAAATAGCAATCACAAAGTCAATTATCTCATAAAGTATGAGTTAGATTAAAATACAAAATCTAATAGTAAGAAGACAATATCTTAAAATAAAAATAGAGATTGTTATGTAAACCTACCACATAAAAATAATATGAAGTATTTATAAAGGAGACAAAATGCATGTGGATAAAATTACGAAGGGTAAATACCTAAATAGAAGTCACTTAACAGGAAAGGTTTTATATATATATATATGAAAAAAAAAACCAACAAATGGGGCAGAATCAAGAGCTGGATAGCAGACCTCCACATAAATAGAAGCTGGTTATATGTAACAAGAGTGGTGTTGCAATAGCTCAAAACATGATGGTGTTTACCAAAAATGATGGTACAATAATTAAATATTCACATAGAAAAGTTATGCTTAGTCTTTCCTTCAAACTATTATACAAATCAATTTTATATACCTTAGAGTCTTGAATATAAAAAACAATACTTTAAAACATCTTAGAAGAAAATATTTGAGGACATAAACATTATCTTATGGTAGAGAAGGAATTTTTAAACCAGATGCAAAAACAATAAACCACAAAAGAACTGATTGATATACTTAATTTCACTAAAACAAAAAGTAAAAATTATGCATACTCAAATTGGCACAAAATACTTTTGTTCATCTAAAACCAGTGGAAGAGAATGAAGACAAGTTATGGTCCAGAAGAAGGAACTACAGTATGATAATAACAATGATTAGTATTAGTAATACATCTTTTAATGATTTCTACAAAAATAGTTTAAAATTTTATATTATATAATGTCAAAAAATATATAGAGACAATTGAGATGAAGAGAAACATTTGTGACTAATAAATGTGAAAAAATACAGGGATCCTGTATTAAATAATTAAAGTTAAAAATTATAGATAGATCCTGTTTTAGATCATTCAGTTTGAGAAAGGAATCTGTTAATAGCAAGTTTATAATGAAAATATGGTGCATAGGCACTCTTAGACACTCTGATGACAGGATACATTTTGGAGAACAATTTGAACAACATTTTTATGGATTGCACTGAGAAACACAGAGCATAAAAAATATTAATGCATGGGAATAATAAGTTTCAAATTCAGGAAAGAAGTTTTGGAAAGAAATATACTGGACTGGTTCCAACTATATTGGCAAGTTTTTCTTATACTTGCCAATATTTATAACTCTGTGGTGGATCTAAGTGTTTTATCTTTTTATGACTGATTTTATTTTTGTTTACATCATTTCCCATGTCATAAAATTTTCACATTCATTTTTCCAGAAAAAATAATAGTTGTAGAAAATTAAATGTGGTTTCTAGGAAAACATTTTCCATGTTATGTTAAGTAAATATGAACATTTTCAGACAGATCATCAGTAACGGAGAGGAAACACTGATTTCCTTGGTGAATTCAGATTGCATTAAATTATATTGGTATTATGTGAAATCAATCATTTGACTAGAGATTTTTAAGCTTTATCCTCTATTTTGTCACAATTTCTTTGCTTTTTTTCATATAAACATCCCAGATGTGTATAATGGAAAACTGAGTAGGAAGAAATGTACAAGATCAATCAGAGGAAGGAAAAGTGATCAACAATCAGATATTCTTGAAAGAAATGAAAGTAAGCTAAATAAGAAAAGGAACACTAATCAGCTCTGACTTGGGATGGTTTGTTTTAATTACTTGTGATAGGTTTTCTTTAACATCAATTAACTTAAGATCAATTGCAAAGCAGCCCACCAATTATTTGAAAATCATTTCCCATTCCAAAAGAGTTCTTCTTATCACCAACAAAGTTTCCTGCTGAAGACAGCTAATGCCAGTTTCACTTTTAAGACAACAATACAGTAAATCCCAAATACCTGTGGGTCTGGATTCAGGTCAGACCTCTTCCAGCTTCCCTCTGATCTAAGCTCTGAGCTTGGTTTTACCACTCCCTCTGCACTATTATTTAACATCCTGGCCCCTGGCAACTTCTTTCAAAAATGAGGAGCTGAAGAGAGAGGCTGAAGTTCAAATTATTGTCCTACCACCCACCAGGTGTGTGGCCTTTAGTACAACACTAATCTTCTCTTTATCCATTTCCTTACCTATGAGTCAGAATTTCTGATTTCTCATTCTCAGCATTACTATGAGAATTATAAGACCGAATTTTTGTGTCAGTATGTATAATGGCTGTCACATGACAGATGACTGCTTCTTCAAATCACATTATATCTCTGTATTTTCCCAATTGGCTAGCCTTGCCTTTGAAGATTTTTTTATTGTCCAATAGCAAAATTATTTGATATTCATAAATACATCACTTTTTTATGTGTAGTACTGGGGATTGAACCCAGGAGTACTCCAATACTGAGCTACCTCCCCAAGCCTTTTCTTTTTAGTTATATTTTGGAACAGGTTCTTTCTAAGTTGCTGAGGCTGGTCTCAAATCTGCAATCCTCCTGTCTCAGCCTCCTAAGTCCTGGAATTACAGGTGTGACACTAGGCCCAGCTGCATTCATCACTTTTGCATAAGAAAGCTTTCTGCTACTCAGTGTTCAAGATTGTATCTTGTCTAACAGTAGACACACTTTTATAATGCTTATAAAAACAACAAAAGACGAGGAGCTAATTAAAGGAATAGTCATATTTTCATCTTTTTTGTTTAATATTTGTCTTTGGAATGGGTAATAGTTGAAGAAAAAGGAGTAAGAACATTAGCAATATATCAAAAAAGTGTTACCCAACCCACTCTTAACACACTGGAATGATTTAAAATTTCTACTGCTAAAGATAAGAAATCTCAACAATTCTAATTAGATATGACAATTTGTTATGTTTCAGATAGTGGAATTTAAGATCCCACTCAGCTGTTTCAATATGTCAAGCTAAGCTGATTCAATCTTTTATTCAGCTCTTGCTCAATCAAGCACAGTGTGCTGAAAGAGAGAGTGCCTATGATAGACATTATTCTTCACAAGGAGGTGGGCTCCTTTTCAGCTCATGCTACACAAGGACTCAGCCTCCCATTTATGCAGTTGTTTCTGACCTGTTAAGAAAGAAGTCCTTTCTTCCTGTGCTTCCCATTATTATTCACTGTGCCCTTGGCAGAGATGCCTGCCTCTCTCTAGCCAGAGGAATCTTATTCTCTTGTCTGCTGTTTCTCCTACATCCTCCCTAGACTTTAGCTAAAATAATTGGGACCACTGACATTTTTATGTCCACTGCCATATTTATTTTATACCGCTTTTAAAGATTTTAGTAGTTGCCCCAGTCTGTACAGCATTGTAAATATTTTTGAACATCTCATTTTCATATACACACATTCATGCACCCCATAACAACATGTCAGTCAATAATCGGCTGTGTGTACAATGGTGGTCCCATAAGATTATAACGGAACTGAAAAAATTTTAGCTACTAGCGATGCCAGCTGTCATAGCTGTAGTAATGTTGTAGCACATTATTCACATGTGTGGTGATGCTGGTGTTGAGCAAACCAGTGTCATCATCATAGAGAAGTATAGCACATGCAATAATGTAGAATACACAATGCTTGGTAATGATAATAAATGACTCTCTTACTGGTTTAAGTATTTGCTGTTATGTTTTATATCTTTAGAGTGTATACCTTCGACTCGTTTTTAGGTACTTTTATTTTATTGGTGCATTGTAGTTATACATTGTCGTGAGGTGCAGAGTGACAGAAACATGCACGCACACAGCATCCCAGCATTCCTTGTGTTTCTCTCCGGTTTGTCCCCTCCCCCCATAGATAATATTTACATTGATACAGGTCGCTTCATGTATGAACAAAGGATTATTTGAATTGTTTCCATCATCAGGCCTCCAATTTCTCCTCCCCAAATCCCTCTCCCCATTCCACTAGTGTCTCCCCTCATTTTTCTGAAGTCCTCTTGGTTTCCCAGTTTCTCTCTAGCTTCCCTATATGAGTGAACACATGTGACCCGTTAACTTTCTATGACTGGCTAATCTCACTTTGCATAATATCATTTTCCTGCAAATGACATGGTTGTGTTCTTTTTATGATTGAGTAATATTCTATTGTGTGTATATACCATAATATCATAATTCATTCATCTGTTGAAAGAGACTGAGGCTTGGTTCCATAGTTTGTCTATCATGAATTGTGCTGCTATAAACATGGAAAGAAATGTATACCTGTAGTAATCTGACTTCACTTCCTTTGGGAAGATCCCCGAGTGGTATGGCTGGGTCATGCGATGGCTCCATTCCCAGTCTTTTAAGGAACCTCCATACTCATCTCCATAGCAGCTGTACTAATTTTCAATTCCACCAACAATGTATAAGGGTTCCTATTTCCCCACATCCTCACCAACACTTATTATTGTTTATATTCTTGATGATTGCCACTCTAACTGGAGTTAGGAGGAATCTCAGTGTCATTTTAATTTGCAATTCCCTGATTGCTAATGATGTTGAACATTTTTTTTCCATATACTTATTAGCCATTTGTATTTTTTTGTCTACTCCATTCTTTTATGAAGGGCTTGCCTTGCTATATCTGTCATATGTCCAGTTTTCTAAGTTGTGGTCAATGATTTTTTTATGTTCATTTATTGGTGCATTGTAATTATACATTTTGATATATGTCAGGGTATCATCAACATCATCCATGCACACATTGCTCATTTAGCCCTCCCTCCAATCCCACCCTATTCCCTCCCTCTTCCCTCCCTTTCATGCTCCGGATAGTGATTGAGTCTTATAGGTTTGTGTATGTACATCATGTGCTATAGTGTGTTTCCCTCCACCCCCCTCCCAACTCCCTCAGTTAGGTCACCTTCTTTGTCCATCTAAAGATTTCTTCTTCTTCCCTTCTATTATTTTGAGAAATGTCTATTCAGATTCCTTGCCCATTTTTTATTGTGTTCTTTTTTATTTTATTTTTCAGAGTCATTTATTAAGGTCATTTAATTAGGAACATAAACCATAAGAACCATGGAAACCTGTGCAAGTGTCTGCTGCCTCCTCAATGATACGGCTGTATGCAAATGGAGCCAGAGTGGAGGAGGGCAGGCCTGAGCAACAGGGACTTGGTATTCTACCCCTAGACTTTTTTTTATGCTTTTATTGGTGAATTATAATCTCGCATCATAATGTAGTTCAGAGTAACAGTGACACACATGCACACAGCACTTGATGGGCTTTCCCCCCGTGTTCTTTTTTTTGTATTAAGTTTTTTAAGTTCTTTATATATTCTAGATATTAACCCTCTATCAGAGCATTAGCTGGCAAAGATCTTCTCCCATTCTTTGGGCTCTCCCTTTAGGTTCTTGATGGTTTCCTTGGCTGCACAAAAACATTTAATCAGATGTCATCCCATTAATTGATTTTTGTTTTTATTTCCTGAGCTTTGGGGGTTTTATTGAGGAAGTCTTTACCCATTCCTATATGTTGGAGAGTTGGTCCTATGTCCTCTTCTAGTAGTCGCAAGTTGCAATTACACTGAGAAGTGCAGTTGTGGCCCCAAATGGACTATGACCTCTGAACTCCTCCCCAACTGTGACAGCAGTGAGAATGAGGACTGAAATGGGATACTTTTCAAAATATGACAATCACAGCCAAAGCAAAATTTTATTTGAAAGAAGAGGCTGGAGCTGACCCATCAAGGTCTCTGGTCATATTTTTTAAAAGTTTGCTGTAAACCAGTATGTCTTGTTACACCAGAAGCAGTCTCTTACCTTTTGTGTTTGTTTTGTATTTTGATTGCATCATTTTCTCTTGTGCTTGATTTAATCTTATGTTTTGTTCACCATGATCCGTAAGCATCCAAAATCAACTACTCATGTCGTCAGTGAGAGGCATGTAAAGTGATTCATCTGTAAATTAAATGACAAGTTACTGAGGACTGCCCAGGTGGAAAGTCAGCGCTGGTGGATGCTCCTCAGCAGGAGCGCCACGTGCTGCCATAGCTACGATCTTGAAGAACAAGAGCAGAGTTAGGGAAGCTGCTAAAGGATCTCCCTCACTGAAGCCTACAAGGCTAACAAAAACTTGAGAAGAGCTGACCTTATACATGGGGAAACTTATGTTGACATGGACTAGAGGCCAGATGCAGAGGCGGATTTGTTAGGGTTGAGAGTTAGAATGTTCCCCAGACCTCATGTGTTAGGCAAGGAAGCCATGTGGAAGGTAAGATCTGGTTGCTGGGGAGGGGTCCCCGGGAGTTTGTGAGTTTGTCCTTGGGCACTATATATGTCCTTTTTTATGTTTTTATTGGTGCATTGTAGTCTCACATCACAATGAGTATCAGTTTGGTGTTAACATACATGCACACAGCTCTTGGTGTCCCCCCCCCC